>CACVCL010020032.1:0-92271 GCA_902729485.2 Mus minutoides | reverse complement strand
TTTTTTTTTATGAAGAGTCCATGAGAATAATGTGGGTGTTCAATAACTCTTGTTTGGAGATACCTACCCAGTGCCAGAAGCAAGCCTAAAAGCCATGCAGCAGACAGCATGAAGTTGTCTTCTTGGTACCCTTAGAATGTCTTTCACGTAAGGACTTTTGACAGATGTGGGAATGGGGAGGTCAGAGAAGCAGCATTCGGTCCACTCAGTATCAAAATAAACTGCATTCCCATGCTGGCTCTATGCTGCTGGCAAATCAGGACTGGCTAATTTACTGCCGTGATTCAGCAGGTTTCTCGGCTGGCACTCATTTATCTATCCTCTCGAAGCCAGGCTGTCATAAAGTCTAAACCATGTAATTCCGCATGTCCCTCTCCTTGCTCTTCCCTCTAGCCTCTCACTGGTAGTGATCACTTACCCTCCATGTCTTACTCTGCACATATATGTTCCTGCATCAGTGGCAGCTGGCAGTCTGATCTGGGAAGTGAAGAGAGTAACTAGGCATCTCAGTTAATTCTGGTGCTGTGATAAAATGCCATTACCAAAAGCAATTTAAGGAAGAAAGGTGTATTTTGGGCTCACAGTTCAAGGACAGAGCCCATCATATCAGGGGAGTCAAGACTCCCCACAGTGCATTCATCTCTACTTTGTGTCCAGTTGTGGCTTTCTATGAAGATCTCCACTGGCTGTAAAGAGAGGCTTCTTTGCTGAGGGCTGGTAGCTACCCTTACCTGTGGGTTCAAGGATAAGATTTAGAATGTAGTAAGAGAGTATGCTGGTCTAGAGAACTATCAAGAGTAGATTCTCTCCTGAGGTTCATGAGGTTCACTAGCCATGCTAAGCTGATGAGGTTTCCAGTCCTGGGGCATGATTTCCTTCCTGTTGAGTGGGCCTTAAGTACAACTAGACAGATGTCCATTAACACCAACATGGGCATGCTACTCATTGCAAACATAGGGTTATCTTGCTATGGTGGTCATTGTTATGTTCATAGGGGTGGCATCAGGGTAGGACTACTCATTGCTTCCCTCCTTTGGCAACTGGTAAAGTAGCTTCTTATAGAAAGCCAGACCACAGGAAGCAATCTTTTATGTTAGATCCAGCTCACATCATCCAGGCCAGGGGCCTGGATAAACAATCTGTTACTGCAGGCTTATCTGGTAGTAGGTGATTCCTGAGCCTGTCAGGTTGACAGTCAACACTAAGCCCACGCGAGATCCAAACTTCCGAGACCATTCTGCATCTCAGGTTCTGTGACTCTACGTTTTATAGCACCCACAACCAGGACAGTAGAGTGTTAACCCTTCTGTTCCTCTCAAAACCCAGCAGCTTTGTTTTTTTTTTTTTTTTTACCCCTACCCTGTACATAGCCTACCTGCATGTAGCATGCCAGTCTCTTACCCCTAGTAACACCCACATGAGAATACCCCAGAGTCAATCAGAAAACTGTTGTGGTAGAAGAGGCAGCCTAATGGCTGGCATGGTTATATATACTTCCTACACCATTCTAGCTACTTATATCCATTATAACCAATGGAGAGAGCCAAGTGATTAATCGAGTCACGCGTCTTTAAATGGTGACATTTGGATTTTTCTGTCCCATTTTTGCGCCAGTTTTGCTCACAGGGAAAGAACAGCACAGAAAAGGCCACCCAAACATTTGTAGAGCAACAGAGTTGTATGTGACAAGTCATATTTGGTACAAAACAAAACAAAGCAAACCTTAGTAAGCTGAGAAGAAAGGCCACCTCAAGCAAGATCTGTCACCCATGGTGGTACATTTTTCGAGAATAAAGAAACTGTGTAATTGATACTCAGTGTCAGCCAGCCAAAGCCCTGGTTATAAATTGTGTGACTGGAGCAATCCTTTGCAATCTTTCTTCTGAACATAGGGATGAGGAATTTGTACCCAACTCCAGTGTAGGCTTCCTTCTCCCAGTATTACCGGCTTTCTACACTGAGTGACATGCGCCACCTGCTGGCCTAGAGAAGCGTTTCCATGTCCACGCGTCATCGCTTGAGTGCTTTGCTGACGCTTGACAAATTAACAGGATAATTGCTTTTCTATTTTCTAATATACTGAGGCAGTACTTTTAATACCATTGACCTATGAAATCAAATTCTATGCAGTTTAGAAGTTTCTAAGATTCCCGTTCCCCTCCCTGAGTTTTAACTCACAGCTTAAATTACTAAATTCCATTGTATATCAAGGATGACTCTGTGCATAGAATTTTCTTTCAGTTACATTTGATTCAGGCATTGTGGTACCACATTAAAATTCCCTTAATGCCCTCAGTCATTAAAAGATGAATCATAGTTTCATGCCTTAAACTGACCTACCACTGTGCTCTTTTACTTAAATATAATTTCTTTTTATTTTAAGGGGGGGTGGTGTTGTCTGCATGTATGTCTGCACATGTGCGTTCAGTGCTCATCGAAGTCAGAAGAAGACATCAGATTCTCTGGAGCTGGAATTACAGATGGTTGTGCACTGCCATACGGGTGCCCCAAATTTGCATGTTTGTGTCTGTATCCTCTAGGCTTTGTGGCTAATAGTAATTTGTTAGCCCACAGTCAAGGCTCTCTGTAACCTGAGACTACTTTCTTCCTAACATGCTTTTTTATGTTTGGCATGATTCTTGTCTGCACTCTTCCATGGCCTCCTCTTATCTGTGCTGCCCTGAGAACCTTTTCTTTCTGCTGGGACCCTCTATAGTGGCCTCTGCCCCTTCTCTGGTCCCTTCTGACCTCAAACTAATACCAAACCTGATGGGAAATTTTTATCCATCCAGGCCTGTAAAAGCACCCTGTTTCTTCTGGTTCTCTTGTCCTTGGCATGTGTTTCTTCCAGCTCTTTTTCCCCTTCTCCTTACCATTACAGATACTTACATAGTCAACAGGCTACACACTTTTACAAAGAAAAATTTCATTTATTCATATCCACAATCCTAACAACACCTAGGGCTGGATCTTTTGAGTGATAGGTATTTACCAAACAATGTGGAGGACAGAATGAATAATTTGATATTGCATTTAGTAAGACTGGGTGTTTCTACACAAGTGAGACTTGGAACTTCTGCATCATATATTACCAGAGACCAATTTTTTTCTTAACACTTGGTCAAAGTAGAATGAATTATACTGAAGTAAAAGTCCACATTTGGATTCCATTTGTCTTGTTTATCGTCTTTCCACCAAATGAACAGTCCTGGTGGGATTTCATGCCTCTTGAAAGGAAAGGGCAGCAAGAGCTTTCTATAGTTTTGCAGCGCTGATAATGGATACACAAAAAAATTGAACTTAAATAATCTGGCAGTTCCCGTGTTGGCCATTGTCGCTGTAAATGTTGAGCAAAGGTGGCTTGCAGGATTTTTAGCTGTGGTTTTAAAGTTAAAATGACCTATTTGAAGAGAACTTTGTGATGGAGAATATGAACACATTTTCCCATCTAGAATTTAGACTTTTTAATGTGCCATTATTGTGTAGGATGCTGGTTTCAAATCTGTTGTCACCACAGTGACAGACTCCTTAGAAAATTTATTGATTTATCACAAGTACTTTCCAACCCCCTTACACCAACATCCATGTTCTGAAATTTATGGCACCTAAAGACCTCTTGTCTTGTAAGAGGCTATTATTCTCATTGTGGCCGAAATATTTTACTTCATTACTCTGGTTACAAAGATCTCATTCCTCCTTGGTGTTGCATTACTCTTCGAGAATGGAAAATGTGTGATGTGTTCACACCTGTCGGCCCTGTGTGCATGCATAATAATGAGAGGTTAGAAGAACTGCTTGTGATGAACTCATCCAGAAGCCTGCTGGAGGCAGGGACAGTAGGCTGTCTCGTTGTTCCCTATCATGCCTGGCTCAATGTTGTGCACAATAGATTGACATCACAGGGTGGTCCTCTTGCCTCAACTTGAACTGTCTGGTCAAACCATCATCTTTAGAAGATGACATTAAATCTTCAGTCAAAACAGCAGTTTGTGTTTGCTAAACATACTGAGATAGGATTATCAGCAGGAGAGAAGGCATCAGCCTGGTGTAATGGCATGTGATTCACAGAGCCCAGTATATGCCCAAGCTCTGGATTCATAAATTATTCAACTTTTTTTTTCAGGAGGTTGGAACTAAGGAGTGTTGCCTATTGTCATCTGCCACTGGGCTTCTCAGAAATGACCAAATACTGATATTAAAGGCCAAGATGATTATAAATCCAGAGGGGACTATGTCTCCCTTTTGGAGGACAGAAATAGCCTTGACAGTTGCATGCAGGCAGGTTGTGTTCCATTCCTCTGCCTTTACATGCTAGTCAGACATTCCTCTCCACATCAGCAAGCATAAGAGGAGAGGATCGGATATGTGGCCTGAAATAATTCAACAGGGGACAATACCCATTTAGATTCTAATGTAAAGGTACCTGTTTGATCTCTGCTCTCATGCGTCCTCAAGCACCTGAACTGTGTGTACCACCAGTTCTCAATTAGTGCCCTGGCTAACCAGGGCCCATCAGAGGCTCCCCAGCATCCTAGATGTACTTTGGAGCCTGGTCCCTNGGATATGTGGCCTGAAATAATTCAACAGGGGACAATACCCATTTAGATTCTAATGTAAAGGTACCTGTTTGATCTCTGCTCTCATGCGTCCTCAAGCACCTGAACTGTGTGTACCACCAGTTCTCAATTAGTGCCCTGGCTAACCAGGGCCCATCAGAGGCTCCCCAGCATCCTAGATGTACTTTGGAGCCTGGTCCCTGACTCATCTGAGGAAGGTGCAGATATTCAGCTTCCTTCCAAGGCTTCTCCTTGCTCCTCTCTAAGGGACACCCTGGCCACTAAGCCTCCAGGCCTGGATACAGCGTGCCTATGTCCTTCCCTGCGAGTGGGAGTCCTGTATCTATCTCCTCTTGTTTGACTTTCATATCTCTTCTTATTCGAAACCTGAATTCGCATTTCGAATTTAGTTCAAGGATGTGGAATTTATTACTGTTGTGACTTTGAACTTATATGTAGTACCACTGGCTTGTTAGTCCTTGTTGATCTTCTTTGACTCCTGCATTTTTTCTGATCTATTATCTATCTCAATTCTATAGGCTCAGGTAAAATTCAGACTGAATACCCCCCCCCCCCCCGATTCTATTTCCACCCTAGACTTTACCAGTAGGTGCATTTAACACTTTAGCCCATCTTCCCTGACCAGGCTCAGCCTCCACCATTCTGTGTGGAGAAGGGCTGCTGATAGCCCAGGGCCTGGCACTGCAAGGATGGAGCCACCTCACATACACAGACGAAACTGAGGAATCTAGAGCTCAGTGGCGGTTTCTGTTTGAGGATTCTGTCAGTTTTAGGCAGCTTTGTAAGACAAGGTGATCACTTGGGCTTTTTAAATGGCTTTTTTAATCATTAAAGGGTTTTTACTTAGAATATTCTTTGATGTTCATCCTCTCCCAACTCCTCCCAGATCCTCTCATCTCCCTATCTACCTAACTTCATGTTCTTTCTTTCTCTAAAAAGAAAAAAAAACAAACAAACTATAAAACTAAAAACAAGCCGGGCGTGGTGGCGCATGCCTTTAATCCCAGCACTCGGGAGGCAGAGGCAGGCGGATTTCTGAGTTCGAGGCCAGCCTGGTCTACAAAGTGAGTTCCAGGACAGCCAGGGCTATACAGAGAAACCCTGTTTCAAAAAACCAAAAAAAAAAAAAAACCCAAAAAACAAAAAACTAAAAACAAAGAAGCAAACACCAAAACAAATGAAAACCACAAAACAAACAAACAAACAAACAAATGGTCTACCAAAGGAAACAAACCAAACCCAAACAGAACAACAGCTCGTGGAGTCAGTTTTGTGTTGGCTAACTACTCCCAGGGCATGGTGCCTGCCCCTGAGTCCGCAGTTGATGTACCTAGTGACACTCCACTGACGAATGACCCTTAATGACATACTGTTACATGTCTTGCTTATCCCTCATCAGGGAAGCTGCTCCTGGCAGGAGACGGTGATTAACACAGAGATTCCAGCAGCTGGTGAGATGGCTCAGTGAATAAGAGCACCAACTGCTCTTCTAAAGGTCCTGAGTTCAAATCCCAGCAACCACATGGTGGCTCACAACCATCTGTAATGAGATCTGATATTCTCTTCTAGTGTGTCTGAAGACAGCTACAGTGTACTTACATATAATAAATAAATAAATAAATAAATAAATAAATAAATAAATAAATCTTTTTTAAAAAAGCAAAACCAAAAACACAGAGATTCCCCCTCTGGTTGATGCACAGAGAGGGAGAGACTTCAGAGCACTCAGCCCTAAGTGGGATGCCTTCATCAACCCCTTCCTCTCAGGGTTCAGTGGTGTAGAAGAGGAAGCAGAAAGATTGTAAGAACCAGAAGTGGTGATTAACTCCATGGCAGTAGTGTCATCCAGACCCAACAGGGCTGATGCACCAGGATGAGCTCCAGGAGATTGTGACAGCAGAAGACCTACTTAGCAGCTTTGTAAGAAGGAAAGAAAGTAGCAAGTGGTGGCGGAAATTTGCTTTGTAGAACTTAGGAGACAAAGATGTTAGAAATAGAGAGACGGGGCAGGGTGGGGTGGGAAGGGAGAGAGAGAGGGAGAGAGAGAGAGAGAGAGAGAGATTCATTTTTGCTATAGAAGTGTCCCTTCAAATTCAAACACACTCTCCAGAGATACTAGGTTTCTAGAGGTAAACTCTTCAAATGTTCATTAGTAATCAGTCACAAACTAAACTCAGAGGTGCATTATTTCCTCTTAGCTCTTAAGAGAAGTAAAGTTAGTCAGAATGTTGCTGTAGAACATGAAAGCATTTTCTGTACTGTCTCATACATCATCAACACATACACAGAACAGGGAAGTGGGAGGAGAAGGAGAGCAGACAGACTGACTGACTGACTGACTGACCGCTCTGTTTTCTGAGGCATTGAGTCTGGGGTGTCTAGGGGGTCATCTGTATGAGAAAACATCACATCTGTGAAAATGTAGATTCCTGGATGGACCCTGGGTTCACTAAACAAAAATTTCTGCCATTGGAGCCTTAGAATTCCAGGCTGTGTCCAACACAAATGTTCACCCCTTCCTCTCTGCCTTGGGGGTTCCTCTGTGTCCTGCTCCCACAGATAACCCACCGGAGGCAGCTTTCGCTGATTCCATGTGGTTCGGCAAGACTCTGAACTTGTAAGAGCAAGTCACCTTGCTGGCAGAGGTTAGGAGCGCCATTTAAAAAATAAATACCTGTATTTTAAAGATTTCTATCATAATTATTCTTTTTCTAAATCTGAAAAAGATGATGGGAATAAAAAGATTGGTGATTAGGAAACAGTTATTCATTAGGTAGCATAGAGAGAACTGGAAGAAGATTAACTGCGCTGACAGAGTTCACGTTGATAAAAGTGCAATCAAAGATGGGAAAATGTGTTCTTCAAATTAAAAATGAATATAGGGATTTTAAAAGATACTGAAAAATAGTAGGGCAGCCTGCAAACTGAGGCTGACAGCCCGTCAGTTAATGGGAAATGCTGCTTCTAATTAGAACTGAAGGGCAAAATTCACTTAGTCCATTTAGCGTGTACAGAAGTTTTTAGCGCACCAGCCATTTGTCTGTAAAGGATGCTTTAGAAAGAAAGCTGACAGACCCTACTCTGTCTTAGTTCCTTAGCACGTTCCTCCTCTTTTGTTCTTTTGCTTTGCCTTTGTCCCTTTAATTCTGTCGCATTTGGGTTTTACAATACAAGTTCTGAGTGGGGCTCAGGTAAGGTGAGGAGAAGGGGTCAGTGGAATGTAAACAAAGCAACTCAATGTATATAAAACTGACGGAGGGGGGCTCGCACCTGCAGGATCACACAGGGCTGTGGTAAATCTGTGGTCAGCGATTCGTCCATGTTTCTCAGATGTTGTAAGATAGCCAGTGAAACTGAAGAATCTTATCACACAAGAGAGATGTGGGGTCTGGCTGATGGACAAGTCCAGGAGACAGAAGGAAGAAGGTGAGGACTAGGGAGAGGCCTTAGGTCAGAGGAGCTATGTTCCCCCAAGACATGGTGACAGTAGTTCAGGGCCTTCACATACACTAATAACCTTACTCTTGTCTTCTCTAAAGAGGAATCAGGACTATCTGATGCCAGTGAAGGGCAGGCACTATGTGTGGGTGCCCAGAAGAACAGACTTGTGTGTCAATTAGGGACCAATGAGAGAACAACTGACCACGCAGTGAGAATCACGCATACCCTTGTGATATAGAATCAAGGGTCTTAGAGGTCTGAAATTTCTGAGTTTTTGAACTATACTGCTCCTGTTTTCAATTGAGAGAATAAAAACTCACTTGGATAGGAGAAATTAAGAAGTTCGGAATTAATTGTGGTTCTAAGGAGAAGCATGAGTGACCTGAGGACCCAGGACTAAGAACCATCAGGAGGGGTCCAGCCCAAGGCACAGGCTTTTTCTCAGTAGAATTGGGGAAGGAAAGATAGTCAAAAGGAGCATGAGAGAGAGGGGAGGGATGAAGGGGAAGGGGGTTTTCATTGATAGCCACAGCATCAGGGATACTCCTGATACAATTAAAGCTATAATTGTAAGGAAGAGTAGAGAATTTCACAGCTGGGTATTTTTTAAGGAATGAAAATACTTGTGAAAAAAGCTCAAGTTAAGCCATCCCTGGAATTAGATAGGAACCCATGACCCAAGAGGGAACTCACCCCGGACACTTTCTAGAGGGCCAGGACCCAGAAGCCAGATAACCTAAGATAGAACCAAAATGATTAGCACAAATAAGTCAACACAATGATTCCTAATGATATTCTGCTATACTCATAGATCGGTGACTAGCCCAGATGTCATCAAGGAGGGTTAATTTAGCCAACAATGAAACAGATACAGAAACCCACAGCTAAACATTAGGCAGATCTTGTGGAATCCTGCAGAAGACTGGGAGGAAGTAATGTAGGAGCCAGAGGGGTAAAGACACCACACAAAATCCTACAGGATCCGCCATTCAACCAACAACCTGCGTGCGACTAACATAGGCCCTCTGCATACACATTACAGCTCTGTAACTTGATTGTTTTGTGGTGTTCAAGCAGAGGCTGTCTCTGACTCTTTTGCCTGCTTTTAGGACCTTTTCCCTCATACTGGGTTGCCTCTTCCAGCCTTAATACAAGGGAGGTGCCTAGTCTTACTGCAATTGATATGGCATGTTTGGTTGATATCCATGGAGGCCGGCCCTTTCTGAAGAGACAGAGGAATGGATGGGGGTGGGCAGAGGAGAAAAAAGGGGGAAGGACTTAGAGGAAAGGAGGGAGGAGAAGGTGCATTCAGGATGTAAAAATGAATGAATGAATGAATGAATGAATAAGAAAGAGTAGAAATAATCAGAAAGGAAATGAGTGGAACTCGGGTAGTGAGAGGAAGGCAGCTACAGATTTTATAGGCTGTATCAAGCACCTTTACTGAAGCTCAGGAAATAACCATCTATTAACTGTATTCAAAGCTGCTGAGTGCATAGCTGAGGGACAAAGTGTTCACTACAGTGGCTTCTGCTCCTCCTCCTCCTCTTCCTCTTCTTCCTCTTCTTTCTCCTCCTCCTGCTCCTCCTCCTCTTGTATTCTCCTATCTACCTCCACTCTATTCCTTGAAGCCAGTACAGTATCTTCTATTGGCTTCTTGATGGCTTCAAAATGTTCTGTTTGATTATAATTATTAATGCTTTTTTTTTTATCCAAAATGCGACCAGAAACTCTTCTGTGCTTTTCTGTCTCTTGTCCTTTTGTATTTATGGGGCTTATAAAATATCCATTTACTCACAATTACTGTTTAGTGATGTGGTTAGTAATCCAGGTCTGTTTAGATTACAATAAAACTATATAGCAAGCAATAATTGTCTTTACATTATTATTAAAACATTGCAAATTTAAATAATGCACTTGGGTCATATATTATAGCCAGGCTAGTCTCAGTCTGCTTTGTCCTATCAGGAATCAGTCTCATTATAGATGGTTGCCAACACTTAACTGGAAATGAATGTACATGACACCATTGAAAGTGTTTGCAAGGTGTGATAGTATCCAGCATGGAGTGTAGAATCTGTCAAGCTATGAATTCAGAAGAGAATCTGACAGTGGTTCAACTGTGGATAAGATAGGCAGTACACTCTAGGACCATCTGTTTATCCTATAATCAGCACCCCTATACTGAGCATCTATAATACCCCAAGAAGTATGCTCTGTGCCTCACATTATAGAAACAAGTTTGAAGTTCTGTCTACTGTCATGCATCCTTGACATGCAACTGTATGACTGTGTGATAAACCATAGAGATAGGTAGAATCCTGGGGGACTTTGGAGTAAGTGTAGCTGTAAATACATATAATTTCCACTCTTTTCTGAAAGTCCTTTGAGAACAAGGCACTCGAAGGACAAAGATGTGAACTGCATTAAGCTAGGACACATCTACCAAAGATATTTCTCAGGGTTACTTGGGGGAGTCAAGATGAAACAGGAGCTTCAAAGGAAAAAGGAGAAAGCGGTTGAAGATATCCAGGCAAGAACAGGTCGGAACATGGGCACCTACAGAGAAGGGCACTTGTAGAGATGGAAAAGGTACATTGTTTACAACGGAAGGAGGGCTTCTGAGACCCTGCTGAACAAAAGCCAGTTCATGGAAATAGAATACACAGGATGCTGTGGAGAGCTTAGGAAGCCATCATTGACAGAGCAGCAGTTTGTGTAGATACGAGAAAAGTGGCTTTCCTTGTGAAGAACTTGCTGGAATCTTACCTTCCATTCTACTTTTCCTCTGGAGACACTCTGGCCAAAAGCAATCTTGGTAAATGTAACTCACAACAAAGTATTTTTAAAGAATGAACCAATGAAGCTTTTTTTTTTTTTTTAACTTCCGTAACTTTAAAAAGAACATATTAAGAAGTAAAAACCCATTTTCTGAAATGTTCTATGAGCTAAAAACATAGATGGTTCATCATGGTTCTTCCTTGGGCACCTGGTTGCAGCAGTTGGGATGGATGCTTTTGGAACCAAGGCTTGAAGAAGGATGGACGGAGTTTAGCAGAAAGATAACGCTGGACAGCACCATCCAGGCCCAAAGGATGGGTTATCTGATGGTTCAGCAGTATGAAAGGGGCCTGTGTAAACAGGGAGGAACATCGAGTGCACAAAGGGAAGACTGTGGCAGAGGAATGAGCAGTGGTCAGGATCAGGAGCAGACATTAGGAAACGGCTCATAAGGCTGTGGGTATAGTGAGTTTGCACTTGTACAGCCTGAATTGAAAGTTCATGTGCCAGGCGCCTGAAGCTCAGCCATGGTACCACCCTTCAGGGTAGCATTTCTTCCTCCTGACTGCATATCAGAACCTCTTGCAGAACACTAAAAGATGGGCTGTCAGACCGCACTCCCAACTGTTAAATTAGAATTCCAAGTGTAAGGATATGATACAATTTCCAGAAGCTTTTCTAAAGATTCTGATAACATGTATGCAAATTTGATTGTAATGTATTCTTCTCATATATATATATATATATATATATATATATATATATATATATATATATATNTGAGCACCAGAGGAGCACCCTTTTCAGAGGGAGCACCAGCTCCCCTTCTCTTTACCCTGCCTGGAGATACAGAAAGCTTCTGGGTGCTAGATATAAGACATTCACCAGTTTACTGGAGCTCAGCCCAGTGCTCCCAGAAAGAAAGAGTAATGCTTCAGGTCAGAATGCCCCTGCACTCTCCAGGCAGAGGGCAGAGGGTTTCAAGACAGGAGAGGGAGGGGATTATGGGATGGAGAAGCTGGATCCAGACAGGGTTTGATTAAGTTGCTCATAAGACATTGAATCTGCAGTACTTACTAAAACAATCAGATGATACACTACCTCCACCACTGTAAGAAGAACATCCCTGCAGCAGAACTGAAGGATTGTGGGTAAGGACTGTGATCCTGGCACTTCTTTAGGAAAATAAAAATACCGAGTTTTTGTAATTTGCCAACTTAAAGGTATTTTTGGTTAATAAATTTGCTTTAATATTTTCTTCCCATAGAAGTCTCAACTTATAGTAACAAGCAAGACCCCTGAGTTCAAGTCCTCCTGCCTTTCCTCAGCACTCAAGGTGAGCAATTCAAGTAAGATTCGGGATCTAGGGAGATGGCTTAGCTGTGAGGAGTGCTGGCTTCTCGGACAGAGGATTCAGGTTCAGTTCCCAGTAACTCACAACCATCTTCAGTCTTGGGAGGTCTGACACCATCTTCTGGCTTCTGGGGGCACTGTATGTATGCGGTATGTAACATGCAGGCAAGATATAAATACACATAAAATAATTTAAATCTCAAAAATCTTATATAAATATATAAACTAATGTCCACCCATTTCTGTTACATTTCTCACTTATGCTTCATGGGTCCCCAGATTTTCCTGTGGATGGTTAGTTCACAGAGTGAAGCAATAATAGATTTTAGCTGACATACATTTATTAGCAAAAATTAAAAAATAAAACATAAATAATATTTAGATTACTTACTATCTCATTGATTGCATTCATAAGCACAGGAGCTGTTGCTATGTGGTGCATACTGTTTGCCCAAGACCAAGTCAGTCTGCGTTCTACCATGGATGAGGGAGGAGCTCACAGATCCCAGCCCTGAGCTGAGGCACTATTTGCAGGGGATGGCTATTATAGAAAGGAGCGTTATTTTTCTTCAGAGGCATGTCCTCGCTCCAGTGGGTGGCCCCACACCCGTGTGAATATAGGCAGCATGAGTTGGACTTAGTGGATTTAAGAAAAAGACAGGACATGAAATTGGAAAGGAGATGGATGTCTCTTAGTTGCATGACCAAGGCAACTTAGAAAAGAAAGCATTTAATGTAGGGTTTTACAGTTCCAGAGGGTTCTTATTCATCGAGGGGAGTTGGGAGCATTGTAACAGGCAGGGGGGCATGGCAGGAGAACTAAAACCATAGCAGAGAACTTACATCTAAGGGATGGAGGGAGGGGAGTATGTGTATAAGAAAGCATGCTAACTCTGGAGATGGTGTGAGCTTTTAAAACCTGAAATAAATTAATCTATGGGTACCATTCACATTTGAACATATATTGGGGCGATCTGGGAGAAACTGGTAGGCAAGACGAGGGAGTAAATATAATCAAACTACATTATATAAAAATATAATGGAATGTTATGAGAAAAAATAGTAATTCATCATAAATGATGCAACGACAACTCATAAAATTATGTCTTACTGTTTTTAATTAAGGAAAAATCCAAACTTGGGAGAATGAAGCCTTCAGGGGCTGACCTTACTCAGCGCGGTCCCTCATCTGTTGAGCATTCGTTCATCCAAAGAAGCCAAAAGAGAAGCACAGAGGATGCTCACTCAGACGTGGAGTTCGTCTGCATGACGAAGGTTCCAAGGAAGTCTGCGAAAAAGAATGTGAAGTACCTGCAGCCTGGTCACGCGCCAGCTCTGTTGGAAAACCTCAAACTCGAGGACACAGCCCAGGCATGTCTGTTTTTCCCCCCCATTCTTTTCTCTTATTCACAAAATATATAATAATTCCTTTGTTCTGGAAATAGCATGTGGTAAAGGTTTTGCTTCATTTTCATATTTTTAGCTCACTCTAATTATGGGATGTACATCGCAACCTGTGTTTGCTGGATAAGGTCCCAATTTCTATTTTTTCCCCTTCGGTTCTCTATTTTGGAAGAAAAGTTAGATTGCTAGTATCAGCACAATTTGGAGAGCTCAGCCAAGTGACAGTGTCCCAAAGAATGCCTGGATGGGAAAAGAACTCACATTTGTATTTAAGAGAAGAGAAGAGACAGGAGAAACTTCTAACTGATAGCAGCCATGGCGTGGTGGTTTGGATATGCTTGGCCTGTGGGAAGTGGCACTATTAAGGATGTGTGGCCTCGTTGGGATAGGCGTGGCCTTGTTAGAGGAAGCTTGTCACTGTGTAGGCGGGCTTTGAGGGCTCCTAGGGTCAAGCTCTGCCCAGTGAGGAAGAGAGTCTCCACCTGGCTGCTGGCAGAAGATAGTTCCTTTGTGGCTGCCTTTATATCAAGATGTAGAACTCTCCACTCCTTCAGCACTCTAAGCTGGTCCCAATTAAATGTCCATTATTAGAGTTGCCTTGGTCATGGTGTATCTTCACAACAATGAAGCCCTAACTAAGACAAATGGTTTGTTACCCTATAGTCAAAGTTAGGGAGGAATTGGCATCAAATATAAATACACTACTAAAGAGTTGAGACTGTTTATTTTTGTTTTTAAATTTTTATTATAATTTGATAATTTGTGCACTTATTTAATATATTTGGGACATTTTCACACTTGTTACCCCCTTTGTCTGCTTCTTTTTGGGGGGAGGGGGGGTTCGAGACAGAGTTTCTCTGTATAATCCTGGCTGTCCTGGAACTCACTTTGTAGACCAGGCTGGTCTCGATCACAGAAATCCACCTGCCTCTGCCTCCTGAGTGCTGGGATTAAAGGTGTGCGCCACCACACCCGGCTTTTGTCTGCTTTCTATGCCCGTGGAATTCCTTCTTCTTCCCCAAGTCTTAAGACTAAATATGTCACCCTAGAATTTCCAGGTATGCAAATATGTTTCTTTTAAAGACTCTCAGCACACGCGTTCCTACAGTGTTCCCATCATTTCCTTCTTGTAGTCAGGAATGTGTGTACTGATTCAGTTACTAACAGTGCCGAGGATGAGGATGTGATGCAGGTAGTCAAGTGACGGTCATCCTATACCATGTTTATTGCTCAGTACTCGGAGACGCTTTCACTGGCATCCTTTCTTAAAGATGGCTCCCTATAAGCCTTTTTGTTGTTTATATTATCTTCCTGGCTCATCAGCTCTGACTTTTGATTATTTCTCCTAATAATGTTGTGGTGGTTTGAATATGCTCCCCAGGGGCTGGCCCTATTGGCGAGGGTTGGCCTTGTTGGAGTAGGTGTAGCCTTATTGGAGTAGGTGTGGCTTTATTGGGAGAAGTGTGTCACTGTTGGGGTAGGGGTGGGCTTTTGAGACCCTCCTTTTAGTCAAGTGGGAAGTAGTCTACTCCTGGCTTCCTTTGAATGAAAATGTCGAACTCTCAGCTCCTTCAGTGCTGGGCTGCCTGGAAGCTGCCAGGCTCCCGCCTTGATGATAATGGACTGAACCTCTGAGCCTGTAAAGCCAGCCCCAGTTTAATGTTGTCCTTTATAAGAGTTGCCTTGGTCATGGTGTCTCTTCACAGCAATGGAAACCCTAACTAAGACAAACATTCACCAGCGAAGGTAGATATGGGCCACCAAGGAAAACAGTCAAAGGATTTACCCTAGGCTCTAAAGCAGGATGAGGAAGCTTTTGATCAGCAAGTATCTACTGAGCTCTTGTCCCACACTGTGAGGTGGGAGAAAAGGTACTTCCAGGGTGGTTCTTCCATCAGGAATTATTTTGAAATCTACTTCATAGAAGCCTTTCCTTCTCCCTAACACACTTATTTTTGAGGTATCATTGAAAATTAGATGATGGGCTCATCTTGCTTCTCTTCAGTATCTGTGGGAAAATCCTTAACCCTGAAAAGCATTTCTTCATTGTATTTTGGGACCATTTGTGTTCTCAAAATAGTTGAAACCTATTTCCCTTCATTTTGAGAATTTTCACCCTCAGCCTCTTCTTGAGACTATGTGAGCTCTAAGATACCTGTTCATCATCCAGAGAATCTTAAGTTTCTCTGAGTTACCTGCCACATTTGAATGCATAAGTCCATATGCTTAGCAGGTATTTATTTAATCCTTATTGAATGTTTATAAGATAAAAATCTTATAGTCACATTTTTTTTTATTCTGGAATTTGAGGAAAACTCATTAGCTACGAAGTTTCAAGACTGTGAACTTGTGTGTGTGTATATATATATATATATATATATATATATATATATATATATATATATATATCATGCTTTTTAAAATACAGTAGTGCCAGGCATGGTGGCACACACCTTTAATCCCAGCACTCAGAAGGCAGAGGCAGGCAGATTTCTGAGTTTGAGGCCAGCCTGGTCTACAAAGTGAGTTGCAGGACAGACAGGGCTACACAGAGAAACCCTGTCTCAAAAAACGAAAAATTAAAATAAAAATAAAAATAAATAAATAAACAGTAGATAGACCAAAAATCTAGCATGTGTTTAAGTGTTAAAACAACATATTTTAGATCTGCTCTGCCTAGCATGTTGTTTGTGCATTTTTCAGTTTATTTTTATTTCCATTCATGTGTATGTGTACTTGTCTGGTAGATGTATGTGGGTAGGTACCCACAGAGATGAGAAAAGGCTGTCAAATGCCCTGGAACTGGTCTGATGGGCAACTGTGATCCACTCCATAACGGTGCTGGGAACCAAACTTTGGTCCTTGATATAAGCTGTCAAAGCTCCTAACTGCTCAACCTTCTCTGCAGCCTCTGTTATAGCAGCTGTTTGTAACACAAGAGTAAAAGTACTTAAAATGGGGAATTTAACTAAAAATAGAACACAGATGTCTTTTGGGGATGTGTGTCCCTGCATTTTTCAAGATTACATTTAGTTAAATTGATAACAAGAGAGGAGGCAGAACATTTGGTATGATGAAAATAAAGTGTTTTAAGGGGACAAACAATGGTAACATGGAGGTATGCCAAAGAGAGATTATGACTTATACAGGAATCATAACCATGGAATGTTCGGGAAGCCTTGAGGAGGAGTTGCATTATCCTAAAGGCAGTGAGGCTGGCTACACTAGAGGTTTTACGTGGAAGAGTTGTGTGGCCCGACTTTCCTTCAGAAAGGCTTTGTAGACCAGGCTGGCCTCAAACTCAGAAATCCACTTGCCTCTGCCTCTTGAGTGCTGGAATTAAAGGCATGCACCACCACGCCGGACTCTTCTTTATGCAATTAAAGCAGTGTTCTATCTGGTGGTTACCTATGCTATGTACTAATATCAACACCAAGATGCAAAGGGTACTCTCTTGGACTGATAGCTGATGCATGGATTCTGCTCAGTGATTGTGCTTAACAGGAGTCGCTGTGAGGCAGGCAGTTCAGAGGCTGCTCCAGAGGAGAAATCATGGGAGTGTGGTCTAGAATGATGGTGGTTCACCACCTTCAGGTGGTCACATTTTGGTGACATATTAGGGTTACTGAATGAGCAGAGAGATATGGCAAGAGTGCCAACTGAGTTTTGAACTTCTGAACATGGCTTTATAGTGATGACATTCACAAAAATTGGGGGTTCAAGAGAACAGTTGACCAGTGGAGAGGAACATGAACTTGGCTTAAAATGTCAAACTTCCAACAAAACGAGTCAGGATTCACATAAAACCCTGGATTTAGAGTTGAGGTCTACACAGGACACATGAGAAATGCTAACACATCTGAGAGTGAGTGAGGGTAAAGGGTCATGTGGAGAGAAGGCAGAGAGTTGAGGCTAGGAAGACATGCACAGACTGGGAAAGACTTGTTAGTCCTGTGAGGAGAGAAACTAGGGGTGTGGCTTATCATTAAAGCCTGGGGGGGGAGGGGGGATAAGGAGATTCAAAAGGACCTGAGCAAGAGGGCTAAATTCTATAGTTCTGAAAAATCATTCTTTAAGTTTGCCCAAACTTAGCAGCAGTAGGTATGATATAAGGAAGACGTTTGGTAGCCGCTCGTGGTGGCGCACGCCTTTAATCCCAGCACTAGGGAGGCAGAGGCAGGTGGATTTCTGAGTTCGAGGCCAGCCTGGTCTACAGAGTGAGTTCCAGGACAGCCAGGGCTACACAGAGAAACCCTGTCTCGGAAAAAAACAACAACAACAAAAAAAAAAACAGAAAGACTTTGGTGCTGCTGCTGTGGGTGGAGGGAAGAGGCCAGAAGCCAGATAGGTACTGATTCAGAGATGGAGACAGGAGACGGAGGCAGGATGTACGTCAGCTCTTGAAAACTAAGTTATTTGGTTTTAGAAGATATTATATTCTTGGAAACCAAAAAGTAAAGTAGATAAATCAGAAGATCATTTAATTTTTTATAAGTATTTAAAACTAAAGTTTTATATATGTGTGTGTGTGTGTGTGTGTGTGTGTGTGTGTGTGTATGTATATATATATATATATATATATATACATATATATATATATATATATATAATTGTGATGTGTTCTTAGTTCACCTTTATATATATTTATTGGTTTGTGATCCTCCTGTCTCAGCCTGCTGAGTACTGAGATTATAGGTGTGTGTTATCATACCTAGCCACCCATGCAGTTAATAGAGTCTCCATGACATAGTGAAAGTAGCTTAAAGTTTACCATTGATTGGTTCTAACGCTTACTTATCTTTTGACACTATTTTAGGTTTCTTCCTGGGAAATAAAAAAGCAGCCGAGTGAAAACCTTGTGCAGGCATGCAGGGCATCCACTGAAGTGGCTAGCAGCAGAGACCCAACTGTAACCGTGGTAAGAAGAACTCTCCTGATGAATGGCATCTTAAGACTATCTCACATCCATAAAAATTAAAGAGTCTATTACATTTTGGTAGGTGAAACATCTAGTTTCATAGCTTGAAGATGAGGGAGCATACCCCAAAGACATTAACTGTTATCTGCATGAAACAGAGAGATGATAAGTATTTTGTCTTTTGTCATTTTTTTTTTCAAAGCTGAGGACTGAAAGCTCTATCACTGAGCTAAATTCCAACCTCTTGTTATTTTGTCTTTTTTTTTTGTTTTGGCTTGGTTTTTTGTTTTTGAGAGATGATAAGTAAACTCTGACTTATGACTCCTTTTTTTCAGGCTGAGAGATCTTTGACATATATGTAAATGTTTGAAAAAAATGTACATATAATTTGAAGAACATATCAGAACCTCATGTTCCAAATCCAAATCATATGCAATTTTAAATATGGACTCTTGTCAGAAATGTAATTTTTCTTTTGATGTTCTGGTCTTTATTATTTATTTATTTATTGCCTGTCTGTCTAACCCTAGGGACCACTAAGTTATAACATCAGTCCCTAAAGTATAATTTTGAATTGACTTAAATTCTTCAAAAGCCCTTTGGAGAAATCAATTCAGGAAACATGAGAACATTTTACACTCAATCCACTAGATAATGCGTCTTCATTCTGATGGTTGGTATCAAACAGCTATGTATTTTGGCAACTGTGAAATCACTTTGAGTTTACGAAGCCAAGAGTTACAATGCTTTGGTGTTCTAGATTGATTCAAGGCCTGGCCATGTCATTGACTGGCCAGTCATTGACTGATTCAAAGACTGACCATGTCTTCCCTTGTAAAGTCCTGTTAAAACCATTGTCCATATGTTATATAGCATTCTTTTTTGTTTATGAATGGTTTAAATTGTACTTGGCCCAATAGGAGACATATTTCTTTTGACTTTACTGCTCTTCAGGGGAACATAATTGATACAAGGCACACAATAGGACTATTTAAAATGAATTTATAATCCTAGCTAGCCTGTATAAAAGACACACAAGTCAGGTATTTTGTTTATGAACCTTAAGCCTAGTTTGGGTAGGTTGGGAGTTATTCTAACATATTCTCCAGCTATAAAGTCTCTTATTACTTCCTGTTTCTCCTGGTCATGTGCTCACGGTCCATCTCCACTCACAGCAGCCTCCTCCACCTTCGTCTTCTTTCTTCTCTTCCCTTCCTGCCTTTGCAATCCCCTCACTTGATCCTCAAGTCCCACCTTTCTCCCTCCACTGCCCAATCACAGGCTCTAGCTTTTAATTGACCAATTGAGTTGGGGAGCAAGGTTCACATGGCATCACTTGGTGTACATGAGGATCTACCCATGGGGGCAACCATATCTTGAGAACCAGTATTTAGCATTAGAATACAAGCAGCATTAGAACAACACACTACAGGAGTTTTATTTAGAGAAAATAAATATGGAAATTTTCAAACTGAGCTCCATCAAGTCCCACGTGCTCATTTCCCACCCCTTGGCTAGGACTTTGTGGCTAATTTGCTCCCTTCTATGTTTGAGCCAAGTCTTGCTACTTCCAGACATCACAAGAAGCCCCTTGCTAGCATTTTAAGAAGCCATCAGAAGAGAGAGAAAGAAAGAAAGAAAGAAAGAAAGAAAGAAAGAAAGAAAGAAAGAAAGAAAGAAAGAAAGAAAAGAAAAGAAAGAAAGAGGGAAATGAGAAAGAAAGGAAGTTCATTGAAAAGGAATAATTTATGTATGGGAGCAGAAAAAAATAAACCTTAATATCAATGATATTCCCAAGTTTAATAGACCGAGATGTGTGGTGTGTGCAGGAACCAAATCTAGCAAGTAAACATGAATGCATCTTCAAAGTTAGAAAAGAGGTCAGAATGTAACCAGGAGCTGAGAAGGAAGGGAGAGCCGCGTGCAGCATTTTAACCACAAGACCTCAGTGATGTACCGTTTGACACAGCTGCACTTGAGACGGTTAGGGCCACCACTTATTTTGCAGATGCATCAGCGTCTTCATCAGCTTCTCATGAAGCTGTCACATCGTCATCTTTTCTAAACCTTGCGCAAGATTTTAGTAAGTGCTTATTCGGAAACTACCTATGTGTCTTTGTAAGTTCTGATGAATTTTTGTGGGTGTGGTGGGGGATTTATTTGTGACTCTGTGATCTTATCAGGGTATTCATTTTCAAACTCATAGAATGAATTAATTTGCATAAGTGCACATTACTGAGATGCATATTAATTTGTTTGGCTGAAGTTAGAATAATTCAACTAGGACTTAATTACCTGTGAATGCTTATCTGTACTTTCTTTTTAAAAAAAAAATTGAAGATTCTTAAGCCCTATGATCCTTCAGAGTTATCTTTTAATTACTGTGTGCATGCCTCTGTGTGTGTGCATATGGTGTAGTGGATGGGTGTGTTTATGCACTCACGTGTGCACACGTGTGTTTATGTGTGTTTCATTTGGATGCTCTGCTTGTTGAATAAGAGGGAGGACAGCAGTCAGTGCTAACAGTGGAACAAGAGGTTGTTACTTAAGGAAGAAAAAGAAACACAACACAAAACACTCCCCCTTCACTTACCATGCTACTGTTTATTATGTTAGTGCGCTTAATTGATTGTGGAGCCTGCAGCCTTATTCCCAAGTTTAATAGACTGAGATGTATGGTGTGTGCAGCCCACCATAGAGAGCCCTTACCTCATGCCTGGCTGTGCTCTACTGTACTGGTTTCGTGTTGTCTAGGGAACAATTTCATTCTGATTAGCATATTTTTCCCTGACTGTGTTAATAATGTCTACCTACTTGCCTTTAGACAAGATTCATTTCCACAGTAGGGCATTTAATTTTCTTCCCTTCTGACTTTGGGTACCTCACTGGCTCTTGAATTGACAGTTTCCCTAGCTCAAGTGAAACGATGATAGCACCAATTGCCCTGTACATTGTAATTCACCCTTCCATTGCTTAGGATTCAGTCACGTGATTATCTGTCCTCCCAGGTGACCGCACTGTTGGGGCTCAGTGTTTTCACAGTTTCATCGATTACCCTAACATCTTCCATTTTCTCTCCTTGAAGTCTGTTTCTTTTAATTTTTTTAAATTGAAAATAGATCTTTTCCTACACTCTATGTTCTGATTATACTTTTCCCTTTCCCATCTCCTCCCAGTTTCAGTTTCTTCCTACCTCCCCTTTCATCTAGAGCCACACCCTTTCTGTCTCTAGTTAGGAAAAAAAGGGGTGGGGCAACTAAGAATAAAAATAAGATACCAAAAAAAAAAAAAAAAGCCACCAGGTGTGGTGGCACACGCCTTTAATCCCAGCACTCGGGAGGCAGAGGCAGGTGGATTTCTGAGTTCAAGGCCAGTCTGGTCTACAAAGTGAGTTCCAGGACAGCCAGGGCTATACAGAGAAACCCTGTCTTGAAAAACCTAAATAAATAAATAAATAAATAAATAAATAAATAAATAAATAAATCAAATTGGAATAGGACCAAACAAACTAAGAGAGGAAATAGCTGGGGTGGGGTTGGGGGTTGGGGGTGGGAGACCATGAGAACACATACAGAGCAGAGACATACACACTTGCATGCTCAGCAATTCCTTAAAAACACAAAAAGCCATATGTACACAAAGAATCTGCAGGATTAAAAACAAACAAACAAACAACAACAACAACAAAAGCATAGACACAACGATATGAGATAAAGAACTTCCAGAGATGCTGTTGAATCTCTTTGTCTTGTCCATCTGCTCTTGGGCCTGGGCCCTGCCCTGTCCAGTATTTTCAATGTCTTTCTTTCCCGTGCTCTATGTCACCTGTAACACCCCCCGCCCCCCTCCCCGCTTTACCCCCAGGTCTTGGGCTCATCTGCTTGGCCTGCAGTTGCTTCAGGCTGTGTAGACTGACATCACTGCCACAGCATTTTAAATTTATGTTTGGCCTTTCAGCCAGTGTAGGCCATTCATTTTCTGAGTCCATGCAATGAACATTAGTTAGTCCACACAATGTTCTTGGTTGGACCTTGCACATCTTTAAGAGGTGCAGAAGTTTCCAACTGGGAATTAGTGAGCTTGAGACACTTTCTTGACATTGAAAAAATAAATAAATAAACTGCCCTGCAGATAATGAAGAGTTTTCCAAAAGACATCATAATCCACTTTCAAATGTGCAAGTTAGCCTTCCAGTCCTGTTGGCATTGGACTCTTCATCCGAACTAAAGCAAACTTCTTTTGTTATTCTCCACAGTTTCTCTTAGCCCAGGCATCATCCTTGCCAGCAACTTAGGGAAACTAGTGTGATCCAAATTTATCATCTCTGTTCCTGTAAACCTGAATTGTTCTCACATTTTGGTGTGTGTGTGTGTGTGTGTGTGTGTGTGTGTGTGCTGTTGGGGGGCCAGGAATATGGGGTTGTCTGAGTGTTTTACTGAAATCGGTCTCTTTTCTATGTGGCCAAGATGAAATCTGGGGGAGGTTCTTGCTCCGAGTCACTTCATCTAATCATGATAGTCTGAGGAGTAGGATTTTCATCCCCACCTAACAGGTGAGGAGAATAAAAGGTCTCCCGAGGCTGCACTGCTGGAGGTGCTTACTCTGAACCTCAGCGGTCCAACCGTGACTCTGACTCCTCCATTAAGGGGCCATTGTGACTTCCTGCTCTCTGTGTAGTAACTGATCCCTTATCAAAGCAGCCTCTTCCTCGTGGATCAGCTGAGACAAACCAACCTTCTGGTCACAAACATGAGGGTTCCAAGAATACCCATGCAGTGTATTGACTGACATTAAGAATTTGGGGCTAGGGCTGGTGAGATGGCTCAGCAGGTAGGAGCACTTGACTGCTCTTCCGAAGGTGATGAGTTCAAATCCCAGCAAACATGGTGTCTTACAACCACCCATAATGAAATCTGATGCCCTCCTCTGGTGCGTCTGAAGTCAGCTATAGTGTACTTATGAATAATAATAAATGAATCCTTGGACTGGAGAGAGCAGGGACTGAGCAAGTGGGACCGACCAGAGTGAGCGGGGTTGACTGGAACAAGGAAAAAAAAAGAATTTGGGGCTAAAAAACTTCCAAAGTTGTATAGATGAGTACCTATAGGCCAATCTACAGGCCAGAATCTTGAATTAATATTTAAGAGCCAAACCATCTAAAAGCTGGTATGTGTACACACACACACACACACACACACACACACACACACATACACACACATACACATCCTGCCATTGGTAGCAACATACATAGAGCTAAGTTATATGGAACAAACCAGGCTTCAAAAACAAACCATATATCTCCTCACTTGTTTCTGGAAGCTGAAAAAGGTGATCGTGTATCAGATGTCAGTAGGAAGGGTAGCCAGATAGAAAAGGGGCAGATAGTGGCTACTAAAACACATTTCCAAGAGGAGAAATGGTCTTGCGTTGTATAATGCAGAACAGAACTCCAGTCCACAATTATTCATGCTATACTTGAAAATAACTGCAGAAGACTTCAGAGGTTACCAACCCAGAATATTTTAGGATATAGAAATGCTAATTACCATGAAGTGCCATTCCTCATTCCTTACATGCATTGAACTTTGGTATTGTTCCATAGATAAGGACAATAATTATATCCCAGTTTAAAAATTTTAATGACCAATCCATGAGGCTAGAGAGATGGCTCAGTGGTCAAGAGGACTTGTTGTTCCTGCAGAAGATGCTAATTCAGTTCCAGCATTGAGGTCCATTGTGAGCAGCCCACAACTCCAGCTCCAGGAGATTTGATCTCTGTGGGCACACACACACACATACACACACACAGAGCATATGTATACACATAAATAAAACTAGATCTAAAAAAAAAAACCAAAAACCTCAATCCAGCATTGAGTCCTGGCTCAGATTAATATAAATTTTCTTAAGCCTGTCTTTCTCTGTGTCCTCCCTAGATCTAGCCTGAACACACACTTCCTTTTTTTTTCTCAGTACTCAACTCTTCTTCTAGTCAGCCTGGTATCCTGTACGAGTCATCTTATAGATGACTGTAAGAGCATTTCTGGACAGTCTCTCCTCTCAGCTCTTAGGGAGGAGAGAGTCTTTTTTTTTTTTAACACGTCATTGTGCCTATATAACTACCACTAACTTGTCCCATGGCTTAGTGTTCTCTTACCTTTACCTTTAGAAAATCCATTATTTCCTTATTTCCTCATAATCCATTGATGATGATATTCTGACCTGTTTTCTGTTTCAAGCATTTCCAAACTTATGTGTAAAGTTCTGATTTGCCCTACATAATCCCAACTGGGAAAGAAGTAGAAGCTATCTTATTGTATCCAACTATGCTGACTTTTGTCAGTAGTACCAAAGTCTGGATAAACATTATTATTATTATTATTATTATTATTATTATTATTATTATTATTATTGGTTTTTTGAGACCGGGTTTCTCTGTGTAGTCCTGGCTATCCTGGAACTCACTTTGTAGACCAGGCTGGCCTCGAACTCAGAAATCCACCTGCCTCTGCCTCCCAAGTGCTGGAATTAAAGGCGTGCGCCACCACGCCCGGCTTGGATAAACATTATTATATCCCCACCCCCGACCCCTGTTACTACGCATAGTGTTACATTTCTGCCAAGGACCTATCTAAATTCAAGTAAAAACTTCTGTGCATGGCTATGTGATAAACTGGCATTTCAACCCAGATTCCAGCCAAAAATTTGGGACTTCGTTTCCACACCCAAGAGCTGGGACTGGACCTGGTAGTATCAGTAACCCATGCCCTACCACAACACTTAGTGAGACAGTCTGAGTAGCTATTTACTTTATTGTGCATAAAAGAAGCAACATAAGAAAGGGGAGCCATGGGAAGAGAATAGCAAGCAGCCTATCAAAGAGTTGTGAGTTCTTTCAAGTCATGCCACAGACTAACCTCCCTAGAGGCTCTCTGCTTAAAGTCAGTGGTGTAATCAGGTTGTCATCCCAACAGATGGTCGCAAAAGCAAATGATAAGTTGGAAGAAAGCTCAATTTGAAAAAAAATTCAAGTTTGAGAAATTGAGTGAGAATAATTTCCTGAGCCCCAAGTGAGCAGGACAGAAGAACAAACTTTGAAATATGCATGTGCGTGCCTTCGTTCACCTTCCTGGGCTACACATTCCAGATTTAGGAGGAAATTTTATGATTCTAATATGGGATGAACAGTTATTCTGTTCTTGTATCTGTCTTCATCTTCAGTAATCTTCAGTTGCTAGTGTGAATATATGAAGCAAAGATAGTTTGCTAAAAACATGTGCAAATAGCTTTATACCATGGTTATATGTGGCTAGTTTAGATTTAAAATAATGAGATACTATACAACCTTTAAAAGGGTATTGCCCTGTATCAGAAGTCTTCACGGCCAATGTGAATTGTGCTGAGGTTATTGTTTATATTTATTTATTATCTGTGTGCTTCTTATATGTGCACATGCCTTCTATATATGTGCACCTTATGTATGCAGGGGTAAGAGGAAGTCAGAAGGAGCAGCAGTCATAGGTGGAACTACAGTCATAGGTGGAACTACAGTCGTCATAGGTGGAACTACAGTCATAGGTGGAACTACAGTCATAGGTGGAACTACAGTCATAGGTGGAACTACAGTCATAAGTGGTTTTAAGCTGGCATGTGACTGCTGTAAACTGACTTCCAATCTTCTGAATGGGCAACAAATACCCTTGCTGCCAAGCTTTCTCTTCCACCCTCCCATGTGGCCTTTTGATCAGACTGGCTTTAACTTGCTGTCTTCTGAAGATATTTCTCCCTCTGGGGATCAGGTCTTGAGGACTGGCATATGGATTTATCGTCTGAGTTCAAAGCAATATGCTCTGCCCTCCTTTTTGATAAATACTTGATATTCTGACCCATTTTCTGTCTCAAGCATTTCCAAACTTAAGAGTTCTGTCAACAGAATTCTGTCTTCAAAAGCTTGATAGCCAGGTTATTCTCGCAGAAATATTTTTTTTTAAGAGTCCATGGGGTCTTAGATGTTTGGGGGTGATGTCCATGCCAGTGTTCAGAACAGAGTTCAACACAGTTTGGGGTCCAGGAAAGATCTGTGGATAAAGAAAGAAGAGTGGATGGAGTAATCTCTGTGTCAGAGCGAAACTAACCCTCCAAGACTCCTGGGGTGCCCTTGCTTTCAGCCATTCTCCTCCTGGGGTGCCCTTGCTTTCAATCATTCCCCCAGACGGGCCACTTGGAGCTGCCTGAAAGCACCAGGGACATCTGAATGCCTGGAACCAGTGACATAGCTTCCATGTAAAAATCAAGTGACATTGGTGAGCTGCTGAGTTATCCACTGGACTTCGTTTATGATGGTTAAAATCCATCCCACAGGACAACCCAGAGCAGCTGCAGCTAAACTTCAGGTATCGGTGTTATATGGCAAGGAGCGTAATAGGACAACTAACCCAAAACCATATAAAGAAAAAAGATTAGTAAAGAGCTGCATTCACCCTGCCCCTTGTTCTAGGTCCTAAGAAGTTTCCATAAGAAACTGCATTGTTGTCGCTGTAACTAACATACGCAGAATTCACACAGTGACAGGGTTTCAGAGTATGGAAGCTGCCTTCATTTCAAAAGAGGATCTTTTTTTTTTTTTTTTCCGAGACAGGGTTTGTTTGTATAGCCCTGGCTGTCCTGGAACTCACTTTGTAGACCAGGCTGGCCTCGAACTCAGAAACCCGCCTGTCTCTGCCTCCCGAGTGCTGGGATTAAAGGTGTGCGCCACCACGCCCGGCTAAGAGGATCATTTTTTTAATCAACCTTCCTTGTTGCCTTACTGTGAACCAAGAAAGTACCAGGGTTGTTTCTAATACTACCAAAACATTCCTGGGGATGCTGCCATAAGATATAGTCTGGAGATGCCCAGGGGCTTTGAGGAAAATTATCTATACCCAGCCTGTCTTGAGTCATCCATCAGCCGACCAGCAGACTGCGCAGACAGCCACAAGATGAATATATGTGAGACCTGAAAAGAAGCATCTCATGGGTGACTTAGACTGAATCTAAACAGGAGGGACCTGTGAGTGAGCTACCAACCAACATAACTCAAATCATGGAGGTAAATGTACTAAGCTTTCTTGTGGCAGAGATTGTGAGGGTCAATAAAAAGATAAAGTTAATAACTTTAGCCCAAAAGGAAAGGGAAAAGTAACAGATACCTGTTGCAGTAAATCTCCAACTCAAATAAGCGCCGGCAATGAAATCACAGCACAGTTAATATGATTACATGCTGTGCACCTAAGATTGGGCAGATCTACCACTACACGACCATCTTCCACAGCTTATGAGATCCCTTAGAACTTGCAGTTTCTCCAGGCAATGTACTTCTGCTCTGATTTTCTTCTTCTTCCTCCTCCTCTACATCCTCTCCCTCTTCCATTTTCTCCTTCTTCTCTCCCCACCTTCCACTCCACCTTCCCTTTATCTGCCCAATCATCAGCTCTCGTTTATTTTACAAACTAAGGTGGGTAGCAGGTTTACAGGAAATCACCTGAGTGCTGACTCATTCCTGGTTCGCAGCCACTCACAGGAGAACAGAATTAATATCAAATATAATTAGCCTCAAGGCTATCCATAATAGGTCCCCATACTTGTATCCCATGAGCCCCTTTTCATATTATGAAAAGATGACAAGCTGTAGCTTAGGAGAAACTTCAGTTTCCAATTCAAACCAACATGCTGCTTGCCAGTTTTATCAAATTTTCTATCAAATTTTGACCTGCTGTGGTTTACATTTTGTAGATAAAGTAGTAATATCACCTACTGCCATGATTGCTACAGGGCTGCATGGGATAATTGGTTGTGATGAAATGAAAATAATTCTGTATAAAATAAAATGCATCTCTTAAAGCCACCTTTGGTAATTTGGAAGGAGCCAGATTCAGTCTTTATTGTGTAACCTAGACGAAGGAAACAGAGAAAGAAAAATTCTCTAGGGAGAATATGAGATGGAGCAAGGGCAGGGTGTGACCCCAGAAGTTGTGAGTCCTGGACCTGAAAACTAGAAAGGCTAAACAGGAAAAATGGCAGTCAAGAAAGAATTAGGTGTTAGTAGCCCAGCAAACTTCTGCTGCAACTCTCTATACCTATGAAGTAGGTGTTTAATGGCAATTTTAAGTTGATTTATAGTTTTGCTAAATGGAAATGTTTCCTTTATTTGTTAATACAGTTCTCAGTATTTTTTTGGTAGACTTAGATTTGTTTTGTGGAAACTCAACCATTGTGAATTCTGCTTTGAAGTGTCATGACAGGAATTGAAAGCATATGAATAATAATAAATAATAATAACAGTAATAAAGCCAGGTGTGGTGGTGCACGCCTTTAATCCCAGCACTAGGGAGACAGAGGCAGGTGGATTTCTGAGTTCGAGGCCAGCCTGGTCTACAAAGTGAGTTACAGGACAGCCAGAGCTATACAGAGAAACTCTGTCTCAAAAAAACCAAAAAACAAACAAACAATAATAATAATAATAATAATAATAATAATAATAATAGTAATAAAGAATCAAGGCTGCTGTGTGTTCTAATGTTCTCCAAGCCATAGTTACTTGGCTACTAATGACAGTAGCATTAGTATATATTCGTAACCACTGTTGAGAAGGAAGAATGACTGTGCGATAGAGAGATGAAAAAGACTCTTTAAGGAGCAAGACCTATATTTGCCTTTTAAAATGGATACACTTTTTTTTTTTAATTTTTTTCGAGACAGGGTTTCTCTGTATAGCTCTGGCTGTTCTGGAGCTCACTTTGTAGACCAGGCTGACCTCGAACTCAGAAATCTACCTGCCTCTGCCTCCCAAGTGCTGGGATTAAAGGTGTGCGCCACCACGCCTGGCGGATACACATTTTAAGAAAGGAAAAAAGTGAGGAGACATTCCAAGCGGAACTCCCTATACTCCCCTTCTTTCCCTCTCCTGATAGATAGATAGATAGATAGATAGATAGATAGATAGATAGATAGATAGATAGACAGATAGACCGAGATATGTATATACACACATACACACACACACAAAGAGACAGACAGATAGACAGAAAGACAGACAGTTACCAAGCAGGACTTTCTGCCAGAGGTATCTGCAAGAGCCTAGGGTAGAGAGAGGAAGAACCAGGCTAGCCATGGCCAGGACTAAGGATGTGGGAGAGAACAATGAAAGTAGTGGCAAGAGAGTAACAGAGTAACTGAGTGCCAGTAGTGGGCTCTGAGGAGGGTGAGGAGTTGTGGCTGGAGAGGGGCCAGGAGGCTAGCTTGTGGACTTTGACATTTCCAACAAGCACTTCTGAGTAGGGACTGGGGGGGGGGGGGCTTTGATATGCAGCCAAGGCCAAGGGGAACTGTCAGCGGAAAGCCAAATGTCCCTTCTTACAGAAGTAAGGGAGATGACTCTTTTTGACCAGAGGGAACCAGTTTTACAAGTTCTGAGGAATGTTGGTTTTTATTTAACCACCAGAACTCCTATGGTCTAGCTTGATCTGATTTGGGACTCTGTGGACTGCTTTTGGAGTCTAGGGAAAACCGTTTCCTTTGGGCCTGACCAGTTGGCAGTATCTAGAGCAAACGTGGAAGGTGGAGGGTTGCTGCTGACTAAGGCACTGTGTGCATAAGATGTGGTAGCTTGCCCGTCTGTGGTTTCAGTTGTACAGTGAGAGGTGGAGGAGAGCCGGGGCTTGATTGCTCTACACACTCACCTGTAATGGAACACTGAACGTGGGAAGGGGAGGGGCCTGTAACAGCGCACTAACTATGAAGGGGAGAAAACCAGCCTGTTGAATTGACAGAGGGTATTTATTTACTTATCCGATATCTTTCTTTTTTTTTGGTTTCTCAAGACAGGGTTTCTCTGGATAGCCCTGGGATTAAAGGCATGTGCCACCTCACAGATATCTTTCTTAAGTCCTTGACAGTCACATGCACCCAGTGGGGGCAAAGGCACCAAGAGAAGGAAAGAAACCTAAAGATGCCATCCAGTTCCCAAGTTTCCTGGCAACATTTAAATCAGGTGTCGCACAGCTAGTTACCCATGTTCTTCTCCAACATAGTCTGTAGTCCAGGCTTATAGGTCTGTAGACAGAGAGACTTTACAAAGCGAGCAGGTGATCCTGTAACCGGCCTGCCCGGCAGGAACATATTCTGAAGAGACTCTTTTATCCCCTCTAGATCGTCAGAAAGAATGGACTCCCGGAAATTTGAACTTCCCTAGGAATCTCCTGCTAAGAGAGGAAATGGCTAAAGCTCAGGGAAAATCTCCTGGGAGAGCTCCTCTCGTGGAGAAAGATTTAAAATTCTTCAGAGAACCTTGAAGGAAAAACTCAGGGCTGAGACAGCAGGAGGCAGGGTACTGTACCTTGCTAGAATGTTTAGTTAATTCATGCTTCCTGTTTTATTTATTTATTTTTATTTTTGTTTTGTTTTCGAGACAGGGTTTCTCTGTATAGCCCTGGCTATCCTGGAACTCACTTTGTAGACCAGGCTGGCCTCGAACTCAGAAATCCGCCTGCCTCTGCCTCCCGAGTGCTGGGATTAAAGGCGTGTGCCACCACACCCAGCATGCTTCCTGTTTTAAAGCCTACCTTTTGTCAGGAATTCAGAGATGTGCTTGGGGTGTGACCAGATCTCTTTGGTCCCCTTCGTAATGTGGCTACATTGAGTAAATCTCCTTTTTATCCTGTTTTGTTTTGTTTGACTTTTCACTATTAATATGGCCTTTTGTTCTTTTACATTTTTTTCTTCCTTTCTCCCTGCCTCCTCTCTTCTTGTTCGTTTTTTTTTTGTTGTTGTTGTTTGTTTGTTTGTTTGAGGCAAATTCTCACTATGTAGCCTTAGACCAGGCTGGCCTTGAGTGCTTCCAGATTCTCTTCCCTGGGCCTTAAGTGGAATGCTGGTTTTAGCACCTTTAGCCTAATTTGGCATTTTTAGGTGGCTTACTGAAAAGGACAAGTGCCTAACCTAGAAAGAAAAATACATTTTTGGGTGTCAACTGCCTACAGCAATTTGACTCCCAAGTGGAGAGGAAAGATGGCCATTCTGGCAGCTGCCTGAGTCTTTATTCTCCAGGGACACTTTCCTCTTTTTTTTCCCTTTTTCTGCTTTTACCTCTACTCATTGAAGCAGAACCAAACACAAACTTTAGAACTTTGTTTTGGAGTCTCAAGAATGACCAGTTTTGGTAAGCTTCTCTTTGGTCAGTATACCTCACACGTTGCTTCTCCTTTTGCTTTTGGGCTCTTTAAAGCAGTTTCGGGGTCTTTTGAACCATTTGGGGTGGCTGCCATTTGGTGCCTGGCTGTATCTCTCTGCGTTCTGTTGTATAGGGGCTGTTACTATTACATTGAGAAACATAAAATCTCAGCTGCATTTGGAACCTGTTCCTGCCATGTGAATCCCAAAGATTCACCCACCAAATCAACAAGGCTAAAATACTTTAAGGCAAACAATTAAAGCAAGCTGTTGTTATTTGTTTATGCGGACTGCCTCCCCATTAGGCAGGGTTTGAGAGGTCAGCCCTTGCTGTGAGGAACACAAAGCTCGGGTATGAGGGGTTTTTTAAATGGCAGATTTGGTGGGCAAAATAGGTGGGGCTACAGGGTCAGAACATAACCATAAGTTAGTCATAACGACATCCTGAAACAAAGACAGGATTGCAAAGTGATCGTAATAATGTTGTTACAACAACCTTCTGAAGCAGTGAGGGTAGGGTTGCAAGATGATTTTGAAACAAAAGGATGGCTGCCATTTCCTGGGACACACAGTGCAGAACTATTTGAGGTTAAGGTTATAAGAGGGATATAGCCCAATCTTTGAAAAACAGAGGTTTAATCATAAACAGAAATGAAACTGGTTTGTCTGTACTATGAGATGGCTTTCCAGCCTGATATGGAGGCAGGCTAGTTCATCAATGAAACCATGAATGGCCATTTTTGCAATTGGAGGCTTAACAGGGAAAGCACATTTCATGATAAATATAGACATGTGTCAGTATTGAGATGTTCTAATTTTAGTTAGTTGCTGAGACATAATACATTATGTTGTATGTAATGACTTACAGTTCAGTATCTTAATATCTAGATATGTTACAGGAAGTTCACGGTTTCTCTTGAGGTGCTTGGTCTTGGTGTGGGAATTTGGAAATAGGACTCAGAAAGAAACTTGAGGGCCACTTAGTTTGAGAGAAAGCAAAACAATTAGCCTTGGAAGTAGAGTTTGTAAAATGTTTAGGGGAGGAACAGAAGTCTTCAAAGTATGGATGAAAATGCCCAATGTCAGCACAGTCATGCTTGGGATTTTAGATCCACAGGAAAAACAGAATATGGAAGATGGCGTGTTAGGGTTTTGTTGCTGCTGTTGTTACTTGCTTTTGTGCTGTTTTCCTTGGGGCTCTAGAGAATAGTCCAAGCTTACCAGTAAAGATTGCAGATAGCTGCATTATGGGAAGGACTGCAGTCGGTAAAGCAGTAAGTTACTGCTTCTGAGTACTTTGGACTTTCAAGTTGCCACCCCAAGCCTGAGCAATAAAATTCAGATTCTATTCATGTGGAAAGGAGAAGTAGTTTTCCCTTAATGGGCCTTGGGCAAGCCCACCCTTCTTCCTTTCATGTGCTAGTTTGGATCTTGAGAAGGGGCTGTTGTTATTTTTCCTTCTGGATGTGGTTTTGTCATGGAAATTGGGGTCCAGACTTTCTAAGTATTATATTATAGCCAATGAAGGGGACATACTTGTCTCTTCACCATGTATTTATTCCAGCCAGGCTGGCTGGCCACAAATTTATGCTGCTCCTTCAGGCCCCACCATGCTTGTTGCAAACAAAATTGAAGTTGAGACATTTTTAAAATCATGCCAGGATTGAACTGTAATATCATTTGCCATTTGGGAGGTGTTATCTGTCTTTTGGTTTAAGTAAAAATCTCAGCAGATATTCCCAAACAGCAGAGTGCAAACCATAGTCCAGCCACTGAAGAAGATAAGGAAACGTCATTGAAGACAGATTTCTTATGTCACCCTGAGCAAATTCAGACCCTCTAAACAAAACTGCATTGTGAGAGAAGATGAGACAGATGTTTTACTGAAACAGATGTCTAGAACTTTACCTAGAGAAAACTAGTGTAGGCCGTGACTTAATTAATTTTTTTCCTATACTTTAAATTTAAATACTAAGGAAATAAGCCAGACATGGTGGCATGTGCCTTTATTACTGTCACTCAAGAGGCAGACGCAAGTGGATGTGTGAATTCAAGGATAGCCTGTTCTATACAGAGCAAGTTACACAGTGAAACATTGTCTCAAGAAACCAAACCAAACAAACAAAGGAATAAATAAAGCAGGTGTCTGAGGTTGTATGGCTTTCTAGTGGAGACAGCCCCAATAACACTGCACTCATAGTAGAATGAGTAACAGAGTAGAAAAACAAGAACTTTATGAGTCTGTGTTAAGAACACTAACAGGATGAAGTCCTCTGTGGCCCATGCTGCCTCAGAGGGCCATGTCTGTGTCCTGCTGCAGCTGGGGGACCTGTTAGTGTCTGTGGCCTGTGTTACCACCAAAGGCCACTGTCCACGTTGCCATCTGAAGCCATGTTGATGTTTGTGGGCCGTGCTGCCACTGGATGCATATTGGTGTCCATGGCCCTGTTTGCCCCAAATCTATGTTGATGTCACTGCCACTGGGATCATGATGGTGTCTATCACCTATGCTGCAGCAGAGGGCCATCTTGATGTCTGTGGTCTGTACTGCCACCAGAGATCCTGCTGAGGTCTGTGGCATATGATGATGCTGGAGACCAGGTGGAAGTCCATGCTTCTACTGGGCTGTAAAGGGTAATGGAGCAAATTTTGCCATGGTATCAATGACTGCAGTCTCACAGTTGAGAAGAGGGATGTAGAAGGCTTCTGTGACAACCCCTATCCCTGTTCTACCACCCACCCCCAAAAGTAACAGCCTAGAAAGGAGACCATTAAAGACAACTCTTAAATCCTGTGATAAGGACATTGAAGTGTGCCTCTCCACAGTTGAGGACTTCTGGCAGGGATGCATGTAGGGAAGGACTCAGGGTTTTTGGGTTTGGGTTTTTGTTTTCTTTTGTTTCTTCTTCTTCTTCTTCTTCTTCTTCTTCTTCTTCTTCTTCTTCTTCTTCTTCTTCTTCTTCTTCTTCTTCTTCTTCTTCTTCTCCTCTTCTTCCTCCTCCTTCTCCCTCCTTCTTCCTCCTCCTTCTCCTTTTCCTCTTCCTCCTCCTTTTCCTTTTGGAGTAGGAAGGTTATAAGGGTTGGGATGGACCTGGGAGGACTCAAAAGTAAGTGAGCTTTGGATGCATGATGTAAAATTCCCAAATAATCAATAAAAATATTATGCTAGAAAAAAAAGGAGCACTAACAAGAAATGTTCTTTGCTGGGAATAGTGCCAGTTTTGTTCAGATTAGATGCTTCCTCTGGATAAGGTCTTGTCTTAACTCATCATCAGGCCAAGTAACCAAGGAAAATCGATACACATGGACAGACTCATCACACATTAGAGTAAAGCGCTGATATCCCAAGACATGCAAAGTTTTCCTAAGATTGTCTTACAGTCACTCCTGACTGCTATGGAAATTTTGCTACTTATAACCTGCTCAAAGCTATTTAGTCCAAATATAGAGAAGCTTAGTATCATGTAGCTTTTCTTTATACAGCAGAGAAAACTATTAATTTTATGTGGTATCAGAAATATAGGAAGGCATACATTTGAAAGTCACTCTCAAGATTGTCACAAAATGAACTTCAGAAATATGCATTTTCATTTCTTTTCCTGGAGAATTCAGATAGTTACAATGTAAGCTTGAAAATATTCTAACTGCACCACAGTCGCTGAAAAGCGACTGTTTCCCCTGCCTGGGAGGCTCTTCTTTCTGTTTGAATGGCATAGCCAAGGGCAAAGATGGACAGCTATAATTATTCAGTTGCTAGGCTACAGGTGTGCCTATTAACCTGCCTCGAGGCAGTGTCGTTTCCAAAGTGTTGTGCTGGAATCCACCATTGTCTCCAGGTAGAGGGGAAAGGGCAGTTTGACTTTCTTTTCTGGCGGTGTTTGGTTAGAGGTGTGCATGGATGAGGAAGGCTAAGGAAACTCTCAGGATGAAGAATCTTCCGGAAACAAGCTGCCTCTGCAGGTGTGCATGGGGTGGGGGTGGAGTCCCCAGAACAAAAGATGGGGCAGAACTTTGCCTTCTTTCTATTTTCCCAATCTTTTAAGTCATTAATTTTTAAAAAAATATTTATTGTTTTATGTTTATATGAGTACACTGTTGCTGTCTTCAGATACTCCAGAAGAGGGCATTAGATCCAATTACAGATGGTGGTGAGCCACCATGTGGTTGCTGGGAATTGAACTCATGACCTTTGGAATAGCAGCCAGTGCTCTTAACCGCTGAGCCCAAGTCATTAATTTTTTTTAACTGCTTATTTTTCTACCTTGATAAAATTTACGACATATTTAAAGGCATCATACTGAGGTGTTCTTTTTCCTTGAAGGTCACATTCAAATTCATCTCCCCTTTCCTCCATGCCCCTCCTACGTCCCAGTGCTCCTTCCCCTTCTGCATGCCCCTCCTCTCTTCTGGAAATGTAAATTTGTTTCCATTGAGCCCTGTCCCCGGGACTCTGGAGAATTCCCTGTGTGAAGTTAGGTGAGGTTTACAATTTAAGGAATATTATTCCTCACCTTCACTTTACAAGCACCCTTCCGTCATAGAGATCTGCCAGCATCTGCCCCGGGAGCACTAGAACTAAAGGTGAGCCCCACCGCAGCCACAACCTCCATCAGTTTTCTTGCACTGATGCTGAGCTCCTGCTTTGTGTTAACTGTGTGATGAACCTTGCCCAAACTACACATTTATTCCCAGGGAACTGAATACTCACTTGCTGCAACCTCGGTTACAGCCATATATAAGGTCAATTTTAGAAATAAATAGGTCTTTTTAAGTCTATAGAGATATTAGGAGTGAGTGTAGAATTGCAAAGATGGTCTTTCTGGAGGGGCTCACCACCATGGCTGTCTCCAGGGACTGTTCACTGCCTCAAAAACCTGACCATAGTTTGACGCTGATTTGCTTATGGTCTCCCGTCTGTGAGGTGGAGGCTGCGTTTCAAGGTTTGGCTCCGCTCTGTCCTATGTGCTATGTGCTTGCACAACGTTAAATGTAGAACTTGTTTTTCAGGTTTGTGATCAGAGCAGCACCAAGGTCTTACTGAAACAAGAGAATGAGGAGGTTCCCTTCGCAAAAACAGGTAAAGCAAAGCAGGGGGCTCTAGAGTTGATTCTGTTCTCAGTCTTTGACTGCCTGGACAGCAATTTGAACTTGAATAAGCTTGTTTTAGAAGAGCAGGTCTCAACCTATGGGTCGAGACCCCTTTGGGGTCACATATCAGACACTTAAATTATGGTTTATAACAGTAGCAAAATTACAGTTAGAAGGCAGCAACAAAATAATTTTATGGTTGGAGATCACCACATGAGGAACTGTATTATGTGGTCACAGTATGAGGAAGGTTGAGATCCACTGTTCTAGAAGAAGGAGAAAGGGTAGAAGGAGAACGTGCTTTTGACAGTGCAGAAAGATGCCTCCTGTCTGGGAAGAGTGCTCTACTGTCTTCAACTCCCACAGGCTTGAGCCAGGCCACATTGAGTTCTCTTTGGAAAATAGTTTTTATTGTTGGGATTCAGACCTGGAACAAAAGACTGAGGGGCATATTTTACATATGTGTACCTGGCCTCCGGGTTCTCCCAGAATCCCTCAGTCCCTAACTGTTGCAGGGTATGGCTGGCAGACCTGCCCTCTGCCCTGAACTTTCAGCAGTCATGGGCACCCCCTCCCCTAGAAGCCAACATTTTGCCTGAGCTACACCCCCTCCCTCCTTCCCTCCCTCCCTCTCTCTCCCTCCCATGGCAACTTCACTGGCCCCCTTCTGTGTGGTCAGTGCCAGAAAGCTGCTTCCCCACAAACCTGCCCTTTGTATACTCTACTCTGGCTCAACTCATGCCACCATGGAGAATAACTTAACAATTTTCACAATCCATTTTAAAATTATAATGTTTGCCCCAGGTTTCAGTCTTCTACTCTCCTTCATGCTTTCATGATTTCTCTGAGACTCCCCAAGAATATTTCAGCAAATCTATTCATTATTTATTTCATATTCATAAGATGTAATGCATTTCAGATGAGATTTGAACTTACAGCAGAAAATTCTCATCTAACAACGTTCAATCCAGCGAAAGTCTCCATGAACAAGTTGTCCCTGGGAAACCTTCATCCTTCTTAGTGGCCATTCCTCATCAGTCCAGTATTTGTGTCCCATCCTAAGGCTGCCATTGTGCATTCTCTCTTTACCACTCCTTCCCTGGCTCCAGGCAACACACACAGTGCATTCACTGTTACCTCCTGCCCGCCTGTGTTTTCAACTCTGCTTGTTTTGTTGGTGTTTTTTGTTTTGGGAAAAGGTCTCACTGTGTAGGCCTGTCCGGCCTGGAATGAGCTGTGAGAACAGACTAGTCTCAGATTACAGAGCTCTATTTGCCTCTGCCTCCTGAGTGCTGGAATTTAAGGTGTGCACTCCCTTGCCCAGCACTTGTCTTTACTGTACACTAAGTTCCAGGGTCTTTATTAGTCTCCTTACTTGGCGACCCTTATCAGCCAACACACTTGACTTTGTCATTCCTAGCACTTTTTGTTTTTTTTCTCTTTTTCTCCTTTTCTCTTCCATCTACACCATCATTTTGAAGTCAATTCCCTCAGCAATGTCTTTTTCCTGGCATCCTCTGTTGCCTTGGTAACGTCTTCCTGGCATCCTTGGTCGCTTCTATAACCTTATCAGCTATTTACTCAGAACGTCACCTTTGAACTCATCAGCGAGGCCCTAAGAAATCACAGTCTTTCCTTTTCATCTTAATTAGAATGTAATTCTACAACAAGGACTTTTTTTTTTTTTTTTTTTTGGTAATGTTCTCTTAATTTTAAAGCCAACATCTTAATTTTAGTGCCATGTTTTCAGAGGTTTCCAACCACTACTTTGCCATCAAGTGTGGTTCCATTTGGTGATACAAAAATTGTTAATATAATTTTGATCTTAAAATTCATATTTAACTTCAAGTACTCATTTGAAGTTTGGCCAGAATGAATTTTGAAATATTTCCAATGTTTGTCATTGTGGACTAGTTGACTGTTGTTTTTGAATACAAGTCAGCAGGCAAAGCTAGTGGTGCCAAGCATGCGCTTGGAGAGCCTTGGACATCCATTAGTTCCTTTTGTGTTTGCCATAAGGGAGGTTGGCTTGTCCTCCTCATTCTAACCCTTGCCCTGTTGCTCTCCTGTTCTACATGGCCTTCAGTAGCAATAAACAATGGCAGTGGTTAATTCTGTGAAGCAAAAATACCAGGGCAGTCATAGCAAGGAATTACTGAGCAGGATACAAGCCACACACTCAGCTACTTCATGAGCCACAATGCAATTCCACACAGCAATTGTAGACTAAATGGCCAACTTCTCTTAAAGTATAATTCTGAGATTTCCTGAATGATCAGCTCTTCTAGAAACAGCAGACTTCTTCCTGCTTTAAAGTTCAATTCTCTAGTGGAGACTCAGCTCTCATCTAGACTCATCAGAACCCTGAACCTGAACCGCAAGGAGAGAGTGGTGGCCTGTGAGTGGAAAGACCCGTGGGTCATCTTAGGGGAAGGTAGAGTGAGAGGTGATTTGAGCAGACTGTATCAACTTTCCACACACTTGTAACAAGCCTTGTAAAACATTATAGACAAGAGGTTGCAGAAGTTCTTAGATCGTTATTACACCCATATATACATCATTAAAATTATTACAAATTGCCTTAAGAATTGTTATAAATTGCCCTGAAATTGGCATAATTTACAAATGGATGTTTAACACATATTCAAACTCTACACAGGTAGTTAGTGAGCTGGCATTTTCTTTCTTTCTTCCTTTCTTTCTTTCTTTCTTTCTTTCTTTCTTTCTTTCTTTCTTTCTTTTTTTTTTTGGTGTAATTTATAGTATGCTCATAAGCCTGCTATTTTGTCTGTGTTCTTTTGAAGATAAACAAGAGCTGTGTGATGAGACTCCAGGAGTGAAAGGGAATTCCTCAGTGCTTCGCTGGAAAAGGTGTGTATACTATAATTATACAGATTCCAAAACGAGCGTAATTACGCTGCTGGAAAGTAATTATCAATGTGGAAGTAGAAAAAGACAGAAAAATAATAGCAACAAAGGCAATTAAGAATGACACCCAGTCTTACAGCACAGCCGAAAGCGTAGGCATCCTCCTTTTCCGTAAATCTTTTCATTTCTTTTGTGAGGATGTGGGAATAGCAAAAGGGAGCAAGCTTCACTTCCTGTTCACAATAGCTAACCATCTACAAATTACTGTATTGTCACCAAAGAAGTGAGAGTCGCCGGGCAGTGGTGACGCATGCCTTTCATCCCAGCACTCAGGAGGCAGAGGCAGGTGGATTTCTGAGTTCAAGGCCAGCCTGGTCTTCAGAGTGAGTTCCAGGACAGCCAGGGCTATACAGAGAAACCCTGTCTCAAAAAAAATCAAAACAAACAAACAAGCCTGTGGTAGTCCTGTCACTTGGAAAGTGACATTTAAATTTCCCCATGGCATACATCGTACTTACTGTATTTCTGCTTTTAGCCTCTATTTCATTTCCCAGGAGTTCTAAATTATCTATGATGCAGATATCCTTCCCTGTCTGTACATAGATACTTGGATGCGCTCTGCCAGCCTGTGTCCCATCAGCGCCATGTCCATTATAGTTGGGTGTCAGGTCAATGTTCTCTTCCTTGGGGCCTCCTAGCTGTCCTCGGCAGATGTGGATATCCACAGAGTCCTTCACCAGTTGCATTCTATCTTGCTTGGCTGTTTCCTGCCTTTTCCATGAGAAATAAACCTAACTCCGTAAGAACACAATCTGCCTTTTTATCCCCGTGTCTCTAAGTAGCCAGACAGATGTCTGTCCATAGTGGGCACTTGATGTTTATTTGGATATCCACCAGTGCTGTTGCCAGGCCTTGTCATGAAAAAGGCTGTAATGTAGAAATATTTGTTAAAATATGAGTTAAAAATTAGGATAGAGACAGATAGAATGTATATGTATGTTCGGTGTGTGTGTGTGTGTGTGTGTGTGTGTGTGTGTGTGTGTGTGTGTATTATGTGAATGTATGACTTTTTGTTTGGTTTTTTTTTTGTTTGTTTGTTTGTTTGGTTGGTTGGTTGGTTGGTTGTTTTTTGTTTTGATTTGTTTTATTTCGACACAGGGTTTCTCTGCATAGCTCTGGCTGTCCTGGAACTCACTCTGTAGACCAGGCTAGCCTCGAACTCAGAAATCTGCCTGCCTCTGCCTGCCGAGTGCTGGGATTAAAGGCGTGCGCCACCACGCCCGGCTGACTTTTAGTTCTTGAGGTTCATTTTAACACTGTTGAACCAGGCTGGGTGGTAGTTGTACATGCCTTTAATTCCAGCACTTGGAAGGCACAGGCAAGCAGATCTCTTTAATTGGAAGACAGTCTGATTTACAGAGACGGTTTCAGGACAGCCAGGGCTACACAAAGAAAAAATAAATAAAAAATAAAGAAATGAAAAGAAAGAAAGACGGAAAATAAGCAACCAATGAAACAAAAAGCCCTGTTGACTTAGTATAAAATGAATGTTAGACCTACCTATAATCATATAAAACAACCTTAATGGAAGAAATTGATCAAATCCAGAAGTGATGGTAGCTATTGATAAAGATGATTATACTAACAGTCGTTATTAGATACTGTTTGTTGAGCACTTAATCCTCAGAACTGAACTAGTGATACATTTCATTTAATGCTCAGTCTCCTAATGCGAGGTACACCCTGTTATTAGTTGTTTCCTTAGTGCTTAGGATGCTAGGCAGGGGCTGTACCACTGAGAAACGTCTCCAGCCCTGTGACATTTGACAGAAGAAATGCTGTCCTGGGATCTGGCCTAAAAATATTTTACCCTTACTATCAACACCAGAGGCAATTTCTGGCTACTTTAAAATGCTTTTAGCAAAAAAAAAAAATCTTAAAATGTCAATATATAGAAGATTATAATTAATGGTCATTTGGATATTTTGTATACACTCTTTAACAGATGACTAAGCAATAGTTTATATAATATTCTTCATCTTAAAATGGATGGGTGAAGTAAGACGGTATGCTTAATGCTAAAGAAGAGTTGGCAGTAGAGGCACCTTCCTCGTTACTTAAATTATTACCCTGTTCTTAAAGGCCTTCCAATATCATCAGACAAAACTCTTTGAAGCAGAGGTTTATAGGTATCAGTGTGAAAGGATTAAAAAAAAAATCTTGATTGCTGCCTGAAAATAAAAGTGCCTGTCTGCCCTCAACCCATCTGACCTGTGTCCACCTGCACCTGCTTCCCTCCACCGCCTTTGGTGCCTGTCATTTACTGTTGTGTTCCAATCATGCCCAAAGCATTGTTCTTGTCTCCTGCTTCATTCTCATGCACCCTCCCGTGACTGATACTCCAGGATCATTAACTCTTCCTCCAGAACATCCTTCCCTCACATCTTCACTAGGAATTTCTCTTTTTATCTTGGGCCCTTCTACATTTTGTTATTGTGCAACTTTGCAAGTATAAGATAGAACCTAAGTCTCTTCCTGCAGAGAAGAGGTAAGTGGTATATGACTCTCTATTTCTGACTAGGTGTGATAGGATATTACCTAAAATCCCAGCACTTGGGAAGTGGGCAAGAAGTTCAGGAGTTCAAGACTATCGGCTGTATATATAGTAAGTTCAAGGTCAATCTAGTCTAGATGAGATACTGTCTCAAGCCATCCTAAATAACTACTGAATTATCACAAATTGTGTTTAATCAATGCTACTCCCAAACCTTGAAGCAATGTATAAAACTAAGTTATTATTGCTATAAGACTTTTGTATAATCACACGTGTGGAATCTCTGAGTATTACATTGATGCCTGTCCTTTTCTTCATTGTGTATTAACAAATTTATGGGAATGTTTCTGAAATGGGTGGAATCTAACATGGTTATTCTTGACATCATAAATCCCAGCTTGCCCAGGGTGCAAATGGAAGATTTAAGTCCACGTTCTGGACACAAAGTCAGCTCTGCGAATGGCGATTGTCAGCTACCCTCTTTACCAATGCTTTCTCAAAGCATGTCTGTGGAGGAAACAGCAAGAAAGCTGCTGTCTAACTTAAGGTAAAAATAATTCCCAATTTTCCCACATGCTGTATTGAATCTTTAAAATCAGCAGTGACAAACCGTGTTTTGTTTTATGTTGGCTTCCTGCTGATTGGGGGTGTTTTTGAATACTTTCAGTGGAATGTTTTTATGACCTATTTCCTTAACCATATTCAGTTAGACACACCACAAGTTAATAGTCCCTTGAAAGATACTTGTGGTCACTAGCTGCCCATTGTGATGTGGCCCAGCAGTCTGGTGGATATACACACATAGGCTACTCTTTCCTTGAATGTAATAAAAAAGATTTTACTGAATTTTATGGGTTTTGTTTTTCTACTCACAAAGACACGTATGACATTCTCATGGCCTTTGAAAAGGATTTTTTGTGGTTTTAGACATAGAATTTATAGAAGAGAACTAAATTTTATTCTTTGGTGGGTTAAATTTATAGACATGGTTACTCAAGGAATGTAGATGTCATAATCTCAGCTCTCAAAGGAGAAGCTGGAAAGGAGAGATGATTCTGGTTTTCAGAATGGGACAGATACAGGAGATGGCTTTACTGTCCATACCATCAAAGTATTGTTCACAAGTGTGTTCTCAGAAAACTGTCATAGGGAGGGCTGGGTAGGAGCAAGAGTCCAGTTCACTTTGTGGGCACCATTAATTTTTCTGGGTTCAAGGACTTGCTGAGTTAGGTGAGGGGACTTTGAGCCAAGAAGAACACAAAACCTACCATCCCTGGAGGGACATTCCCCTAAGACCTTGATTTTCTTAGCAACTGAATGAATTCCCTTGTTGGTGGGAGTTTTCAAAGAGTAGACGGTAGAAGGAAAGAAAAAAAGCCAGCCATGGTCACTGCTGTCACCCAGGTGCTGTGCTGTGTGTGAAAGGACTGAAGAGCTACTGTAGACCTGTGTTATTATGCAGCTGTACAGAGCCCTTGAGGCAGCATTAGGGGCCTAAGGGCCACATTTACTTGGATGTAGAGCCTGTCCTTCAGGAGTCAGGTCTAATAGCAGTCCTGCTCCAGGAGAGTAAAGGCACTTGGTTTTATGTAACAAGACAAGGCTGATGGACCAGTAAACTACGAGCACTATGTTCCTCATTAGCTATGCTAAGCACCCATTGAGCCTGAGTTGGCTACCCTACAGTCATTTAGAAAGGAGACAGAAAGAGGGCACACCCAACTGTGTAAAGATGTTATAAGATTGTAAAGGCCACTTAAGTGACTTTGGATGGATGGATGGATGGATGGATGGATGGATGGATGGATGGGCAGATAGATGAATGGGTGTCATATTGTTAAGCTTACCAGCAGAATATCTGAAGAATGAGTTCTCCCTATAGTGCTTCATCCTTTGTCAGCATTTTTCAGAGAATCATTTATTTCTTACCCTTTGCTTTGTAGTTAACCGACTGTAGATTTAGCCTGGTTTATTTACTGATATTAAAGTCAGGGCATATCGACTGGTTACTCAAACTTGATAGTGTACAGTCAATTACATTCACATATATAAATATAATAATACATATATTGATGTATGTGTGTGCACCTGTGTGTATCTGAATAAATATGTGAAGATCATTTAAAATGTGTGGATTTGACGACATAATAAGTGACTTGGGACATTGCTGAAAGTAAACCAGAGCTTCTTGATAATAATAGTTATTATTTTGTGCCTTTACAATATTTTAGATATCCATCCATGAATTATTTTGAATTAAAACCACGAATAGGTGGATATCTTCCTGGGCACCCCCACCGAGGCTAGGAAAGATCTGCCTGAGTGTGTTGTAACAGAGGTTGAATGTATTCTTACTTAACTTTTTTTTTCCTGTTACATAAACATTCTTTCCATATTCACCATCTTATTTTTCACTTGGCTAGTCTTTTTTCGTTATGTCAATGCAACACTGGTACTATTAATTTTAACGAGTTCCATGTGATCAAAAGGAGGTGATGCGGTTGACTGTACTAAGACGTTAAACTGTGTCTGCCTCTATTGTTAGCCACCAATGGCATATTAAACCTTCCCAGAAACCATCTCCCCAGTGAGCACATAGACTCAGCAGTGCCCAGAATCATCGTATTGAGCATTGATTCTTAGGGTGTTTTTGGCATGTTTGCAGGCACAACTCCTAGAAGTTTCCTAGAATGGTAGTTGCAGATTTCTAGGGGTCTCCAGTGAATTATAGACTGGCAGTGACTGGTTAAAGAAACCTGAAATTGGATAGGCTTAGAGAGTTAGATATGGTAAACTCTGGAATAAAAGAAAACATCCTTAAAGAACACTATAGGAGAAAGGGACCCATGCCAGTAACTGAAGAAACTGTTTTAAGAACTGTTAAATAGTTATAATCAAAACTTACAGGAATGAACTTTTGTTACTCTTTTGCTTTTTTGTGCCTGACCCTGGGCAGGGGTGAATTAATCTTGCAGAAAAATGAGGTCTGGGGGCGGGGGGTGTTTAGAGACTGCTTATTGTTGTATTACTTACCTTTCCATCTAGTCAGTCTGTGGGACAGAATTCCCCAAGGAGGAGCTATTTAACCACAACTTGCTTTAGAAAGACACAAAAGAGCAGGGCGTGGTGACGCACGCCTTTAGTCCCAACCCGAGGGAGGCAGATTTCTGAGTTCCAGGCCAGCCTGGTCTACAAAGTCTATTCCAGGACAGCCAGGGCTATACAGAGAAACCCTGTCTCAAAAAACAACAATAACAATAAAACAAACAAACAAAAAGGCACACAAGACTGAACATAATAAGTGAATCAGAAAGAAAAAAAAAACCCACACAACTTTCAGATGTGCTGGCTGTACATTCTAGATTCTATGTTCTTCTAGAAATGAAATACATATCATGAATACAATTAATCCCAGAAAAATATGATATATTCTGGCAAAATAAAAGACCTTCAGACCGCCGGGCATGGTGGCACACGCCTTTAATCCCAGCACTCGGGAGGCAGAGGCAGGCGGATTTCTGAGTTCGAGGCCAGCCTGGTCTACAGAGTGAGTTCCAGGACAGCCAGGGCTATACAGAGAAACCCTGTCTCGAAAAACCAAAAAAAAAAAAAAAAAAAAAAAAAGACCTTCAGACCAGGGGACACCATGATCTGGGAAAACTAAAATCCAAATCCATATGTGATTTCTTTTTTGTTCTTTGAGACATGGTCTCATTATGCCCTTCAAGATGGTCTTGAAGTCAATCTTCCTGTCTCAGTTTCCCAAGTGTTAGGATTAAAGGTTGTGCTTCTAACTGGGCCCATCTGTGAATTTCAAGACTAGCCCTGCAGACTCTAAAGTATTGCTTTGGGTAATTAAACACCTTTATTCTTGGTGGGGGTGGTGGTGGTGGTGAATAGAGCCAGTAGTGGTTTTTCTCCAGGAAGCTTTCATCACTGAATTCTCTATAGAAAAGAATATTCACACAGGTGCAGAAGTTTCCTAGAATGGTAGTTGCAGATTTCTAGGTATTGCGAATCTTTGAATCTTTTTAAATATTTCACTTCTGTTTCTGCCTCTGTCTCTGTCTCTCTGTCTCCCCTCTACTCCCCCAACCCACCCACCCAAGCAAGGATGTATCTGTGATTACCCATGCCTTTGTGTGTCTTTGCATGTTTGTGACATGTATGTGGCATGTGTGTGTGTGTGTGTGTGTGTGTGTGTGTGTGTGTGTACATATGCCTCTGGCGCACTGGGATTAAGGTGCCTACCATGCTCACCTAGCAGTTATGGATACAGGGGATCCAAACACCAGCCCCCTTCTGTTTTACCCAATAGGCCATCTACCCCAACCCCTCTCTCCCTCTCCCTTCCCCCTCTCCTCCCTTTCCCCCTCCCCCTCCCTCTCTCTCTCTTTCTCTTTCTATTTTATTGCTTGTCCTTCCTTCCTATCCTCTTTTTCTCCTTTGGTTTTCCTTTCATTTTATTGTTTTGATGAACTTTTAACTTTAAAATAAATAATAAAATAAAACATATGGTTTAAAGTGATAATAAAAATAAAAGTGTGCCTTTATAATGAAAATATCTTCAAAAACTGCAGAACCAAACCACAATCAAGGTATTAGTGTGACACAGTCAAGATACAGAGCACCTCCATCTCTGAGAGGCTCCCTCCTATTGCCCTTTTATAACCACACCCAAGTTCCTAACCCCAGTCTCTGTTTCCTAAAGATGTCAATGGTGAAAACAAAATATTTAGTAGGAACTAACATCCATCTCTGCTAGGAAGTTAAACACTCAAGAGACAAACTTTGTTCTTAAGGGCGGGTGCAGCCTCTCTTGTCTGGGTACACTGTGATTTGGTTGTGATTGTCTTCTTAGGGAAATTCTTCTATACTTTGTTCCCGAGTTTCAGCTATCATCCGAATTTGAGTGCACATCTGTGGAAGAACTCATAACAAATCCTGAGGTAAGTGGCTATTTTGGATCCGGGTGACTGACAGAACAGGAAGAGGACGTAGAAAGGCTTTCAGTGACTGGAGATAGAGATTCCAGACCAGGTATGTGAGAAGTCATTGTCATGACAGGCAAAGCAAGGTAGAGAAGATCTTGGAGACTGAAACAGTTCACCATGACTATCATGGAGGAAAAGCATGGTAGCAGGAAAGCAAGTGTGGAGTTAGAGCAGTAACGGAGAGCTCACATTCCGATCCACAAGCACAAGGCACAGAGAGCTAACTGGGAATAGCATGAGACATTGGAAACCTCAGAGTCCACCCCCAAGGACACATCTCCACCAACAAGGATGTGCCTCTTAATCCTTCCCCAACAGTTCCACCCAACTGAGGACCCAAGCATTCAAACCTGAGCCCATAGAGGCCATTCTCATTCAGATCACCACAACTCTCTCCTACCAAATAGAGTTTCTCATTTCATCCTCCGTTATTGAAATGCTGAGCTAACTAAGGATTGCGTAGCTCAGCGCTCTGAGGTGTTCGGGGTACTACTCTTTCTAAACCTCATGGGGAATGATGAAGACAATGCATTCACCAAAGCTCCTCTCTGTGACAGCGCCATGAAAGATGGGAGGGACAGCTTTGGCCAGCTACCTCAGATGCAGAGGGTGACTTTCACACAGGCCTGGGTTCAAATCTAGGGGAAAAGTGCTAACGGTGTTTAGTCCCCTCCAGGTGGAGGTGGCGGTAAGTGAGAAGTGCATGTTCCAGGCCGGGGTAGGGAAGAGACACTCCAGGTAGGACTCTGAGAGGCCCTTCTCAGCCACCTTGGTCAGCATGGATTGTAAGATTGGCAGGTGCACAAGGAAAGGCTCTTAGTGAAAAGAACACAGGTTACTAATAGGACAGAAGTGCCATGTGCTCAGGATTTCATTTCTTCACCTTCTACTGTCACCTCAGCCTCTCTCATTGGCTTTTACTGCATTATTTAGCTGAAGTCTTTCCTGTAGAGGTCACCAGTGAGCTCTGGGCCAAGTGTGGTAGTTGTTTTCTTACCTGACTTCCAGAGGCATTCGACCTAGATTTCTATTTTCTCCCCAGAGTGCTTTCCTTGCATAGCATCCATGACCTCATGGCCTACTTCCTTGTTTTCTCCACCTCTACCCCATCATCTTTACAGTAACTATTTTCTGTTCGAATTCTGGATGTTACCATGTCTGAGGCCTTATTCCTGGACCATGGTGCTTTCTCTGCTAAGAGCCATTTCTGGGTGACATCAACTAATCTCTTAACTAAGCCTGTTCAAGATACCAGTGACTCCTAGTCTATTTCTACCCAAATATGTGCCTTCTTCACACTGCATTTTGGATATTTGTCATTTGATTTTCCTTCACCTTGATTTGTACTATCTGCAGACTGCTAACTAGGCTGAGTTTATTTCTTAACGTAGGCTACCTTACTTCTTTAAAGAAAATAATAAATTCAGGTAGGTCGGTTCAGTTAAATAACTTAATTAGGCTTAAAAGATGCCTAGTAACAGTGTTGGTGGATTCTAAGCTTGGACGATTTTTCATACTAGAAACATCAGTGTTCTAACTGTATTCCAGACAGATCATTCTGTAAAGTTAATGTCCTTTTCTGTTATTGCTTATGAAAACAGCTGGAGCGATGCCCAGAGAATATAAACGAAAAGCTAAAAACGTGTTTCAACCAGGTAAGCTTTCTTTCCATGAAGCCATTTATATCCTGAAATCTAAACAACCCTATGCTCCAAAGGGGAGCATTATTATATGTGTTTGAAATGTTAGGTTTGGAAGGAAATCAAGTTTTTCTGTCCTTATCAAGACTTGGATTAATGTGTAGCCCATCAGATGTCACGAAGCAACATTTTTTTAATTTGAAAATGCAAATGTTCCCACAACCAGTGCTTATGTAGCACTGGAGCAGACTTTAGTTTGAATAAGAAATAGAAATTTTCAGAGTTTAAGAAATATCTCCAAATCTTTGAAAGACTACAATAAAACAGAAATTGTTGAGGAATCACAGAAAATTAAACAAGCACCCAGATAGTTTTAGCTTTGAAAAAAATCTATGATTTGTTTACATAACAATCAACAAACCTCCTAGTCTGTCTCCTCATCAGCATGCTGCACACACACACACACACACACACACACACACACACACACACACACACACACCGCGCTCTGCTGGCGCTTTTTCAGGGACTGTTCTCATTTGAGTTTATGAAAACCATAGGTAATCAGGGGGAAAGTTACCAACATAAGCAGTGGGTCACAGCACTGTAGGGCAAGGCTTTAACTAACGTATCAGTTGATTAAAGTTGCTTTACCAGCTTTCATATGGGATTTTCATACATACTTCCTTATGGTTGATTCTTCCCATGCTCTGCTCCACCTCACTTCCCTGCACATATACCCTCACACAAACCTTATAATACACCTTGCACATATACCCTGCATATACACCCTGTACACAAACACTGCAATATACCTTCCTCACATAAATCCTGCACATATACACTGCACATATAACCTTTTACCCCAATATTCTCCAGTGCTTTTCCCCTGTCTTCGCTGCTTCCTTTACCCCACTCTCTGTTCTTGTTCCTTCACACAGCCCCTTTCTAGTTTCTCATCTTTACCCTTATCTGCTCCCACCTGGATTCACAGAATACGAGAGAGAACATGTTGTTTGTCTTTCTGAGCCTAAGTCACCTCAATGTAGTGCCTACTAGTTCCCACCCACTATCCTGTAAGTGTCATAACTTCATTTTCTTTCCAGCCGTATAAATTCTGTAGTGTATAAGCATATGCTTTCATTAACCAACCACTCATCTGTTAATGGATGCCAGAGCTAATTCCATTGCTCTAGTATGGTGAAACATAATGCTATTCAATTCAATGGACTCACATCCTCTCCACTGCAACACAGGGCCAGCTGGTAGCACGGAGCTCTTCCTCACAGCAGATAGTACTACCTCATACTGCCAACTAAGACATGCCTGAGGGCAAAGTCAGCCTTATGTATCTTTGTATCACTAATAATGAAGTTCAATGCCTTGACTTAGGAAGTTGTTAGTAAAATGTTTAGGAAACAGAGCTATGGGCAGGGGAGGGTTTGCACATTGAGTTTTATCGATGAGCAACTCATGAAAGCAGCAGATGTTGAGGGCCGTGAAGTGTGTGTGTGTGTGTGTGTGTGTGTGTGTGTGTGTGTGTGTGTAGGCCTGTCTTACAGTTCCCTGCCACCCAGCCAGCACTCCAACTCAGAAATCTTAAGATAGAAATATTTAAATGCTTATCAAAGTGGGGATTGCCTTGTGTCTGTTTCTCAGAATTCCCCTTGGTCCTCTCAAAATGTTGATACGAGTAAGTAATTCCATTCTAACATGGAAGAGGAGCCCGTGAGAGCAGCATGCCATCTTGGAAAACAACCCAGACCCTAAATCCTTGAGGGATTTTGGGGACCTTTCAATATTCTTTACATCAGCATTTAAAAGTAAATACTGTTAACCAAAAAATGGTCCCGAGAGCACAATTCCTTACTCTGCAGCCTCTGTGCTCTGAATAGTACAGATTTGAGTTACAGCAATGGGTCATCACCGAGATGCTCCCCACGACTGGCCATCTGCCAGTGCCTGTGGCATCTCCTTGAGATGACATTATACCACTGAGGGGGAGAACAAACTCACACTTCACAAGGTTTCTTCTTGATTCCAAAGCCAAGGTCATGACACTCCCCTCTCTGTGCCTCTCCATGCCTTCCATGATAAGTACTTCTGCATGCTTTCCCTTCCTCCTTCTTCCTCTCCATCAGAGAGTACATTCAAGCATCGGGGTCGAGTCTTAGCCGGTGTGTACAGAGTTGGTATGTGAAATTGCTTTGTGATATTATGGGGAAATAATAATGTCGTTTAAAAAAAATGTACTTGTGTTCTTTGAAAACCTTCACAGATCCAGAATATCTACATGGCTCAGTATGAGAAAAGACTCAAGAGGAAAATGCAGTCCATTGTCTATGAGGCAAACAGAAGAGACTTACTGAACCAGGTTTTTCTGGGACAGTGTGAACTGAAAAGGAAGAAGACTGAGGAGAAACTCAGTGACCTACGTGCAAAGCTGGTCTTGCTGCTGCAGAAACTTCAGCTGGTGAGTGAGGCAGGAACAAGCTCTGTGGAGAGAGCCTGTGGCTAGACTTCCCTCCTAATGGTGTGCTTCGCTAACTCACCTTGGGTAAACCGCCTAACCCAGGCCTTGATGCCAGTAATGATACTAAAATCTTTCTGGCTCAGATCTGGGCTTGAGGGATAGTGTGATAGATTGTTGGGGACGGACAGGCAGAGGACATAATGACAGGGCTCTGAAGAGAGTTCACACTCTAATACCACTACAAAGAGGCAAATGGTGACTGCTATGAAGAGAGGAATCAGGCACATGTGGCCTAATTGGAGTCTCCCTAATTGGAGTCTCATGTTTCTGAGAAAGAAGGGCAGTGTGTCACAGCAGTCTTCTTCAGCCCAGCAGGAAAGGGGGTTGGGGGGAGGGGGACAGGATGTGTGGCTACCAATCTACTTTCTTTGGTAAAAACACTCAAGAAGCCTAGGGACCTGGAAGTCTGTTAGCTAGTTACCAGCAGTACTCGCAGTAGAGTGCTTGTCCATGCCTGTGAGGGAGGGTTACTGTAGACACGGAGACGGAGCAGTCTGGTCTGTCTAATCGTACACAGTTACAAATACATTAACTTTCAAGGCATACATTAGAATTTTTCTGCACTTCTTTCTCCAAGTAAACACTAGAATCTTTTTTTGTTTTGTTTTGTTTTGTTTTTTCGAGACAGGGTTTCTCTGGGTAGCCCTGGCTGTCCTAGAACTCACTCTGTAGACCAGGCTGGCCTCGAACTCAGATCCACCTGCCTGCCAAGTACTGGGATTAAAGGCATGCGCCACCATGCCTGGCTAACACTAGAATCTTGGCTTGTAACTTTAATTGATGAAAATACTTGGACAAAATGAGCTTATGAGAGAAAAGAGTGTGTTTTGGTTTACAGTTCAAGGATGTAGTCTTATCATGAAAGTCACAGCACAGGAGATTGAAGGTGGTCACATTGCACCTGCAGTCAAGGACAGAAAGCAATGAATACATTCTATTACTTAGGTCTTTTATCCTCTTACATTGTCCAGACCCACAGTGCCCACAGTGGGAGGGTCTGTCTACCTCATTTAACACAATCAAGATAATCTTCCATAGACATACCCAGAGCCCTATTAACTAGGTAATTCTAGATCCAATCAATCAGTCTCTTAATAACATGTGTCCAGTAGACAATAATGTCCAACTTTTTCAGGAAGTGAAATATTTTAATGCAATTTTATCTTTATATAAAAATAAAAAATAAAATTTTCTTAATCTCAGAGGGAGGAGTTAAAACAAAACAAAAGCTGGGGAAACATCATAAATCTAAATTAGTGTCAGTTTTGCTTGTATGCTTCCATGATGAATTAAGTAATGGGTACTGGTCCGTCTTCTTCTATTGGTATACTTTCACTGTACATAGTGAGTGATGAGTTTTATAAAAACATTTTCTTTCTAGTATATCATTCCCCTTTCCCATGTCCCTCCAGATCTAAAGGAATGGCCCAGTTTCTAGACAGCACATAGGATATAACATCTTGTTTATATCAAAAACTTAAATATCGTAGCCAAAGTTGTAAAGGCTTTCTGTGGATTCTAGAAATATATGGAGAAATCAAAGTCAAAGCTGAGTTTAAGGAGCCTGTGGTATTTTAGACTTAAGTCATGAGGTAAGTCTTCCTGAGCTTTGCACACTGTGAAGGCAGGAACAGGCCTTACAGAAAACTTTGAGAATTGGGGTGGCTTTATCCTTGAAGGGACTGGAAGAGAGACAGGCAAATCTGCCTTACATCACCACAAGAGTTTCTGTCTGTAAGGGTTCATGATTCAATGAAGAACAATGCCCTGACTCAAATAGTATGTAAACGCAAAGAGTGTTTTATTCAGCAGTAATCCAGCATGCTGGGGTCTCCCATTACCAAGATAGAGACACCCAAGTGAGCTTGCTGGCCTGATTTAAAGCACATTAGGGAATTCCTGGGTAGGTGACCTCTGGGTTAATCTGTTGCATTCAACTCTACGACCTTCCATTACAAGGGTGGGAGGGTGGGGTAGGGGTAGGGGAGCTGGGAACTTGGCTGTGGAGGGAACCTGTTACTGAGGATGTAGCTGAGGAAGTCTGGAAACTGCTTCAGGCTGGGACACTTCATTACCTACCTGGTCATGAAGTTGGACCCTGGGCTTTTTTTTTTTTTTTTTCCTATTAGTAATTGACTTGCCTGGGCTTGCCTGGACTTGCATAGTTTTTTAGTCCTAGTCTTCATAACTGCCAATTTGAAGTCTGTCATGGAGTCAGCCTAGCCTTCTCATGTCTAAGTTGTGAACGTGCTGAAGTGGGGGTTCATTTTCCCTAATATGCACATCTTCAACTTCACCAAGAATTCTTTCTATATCGAGTACAAAATGAGACACAAAAGGTACTTCACACAAGCTCAGGCGGCAGTCCCCACTCCTCCGTTTACCCAGGAAGAGCTATGGAGAGGGTGGGGGACTTGAACCATGAGGACCCTCGCCTGGGGTTAAGGGGGGGCTTCTCCCCCACCATACAGCCAATCTCCTTCTGTTCCCCAAACCCAGATAGAAAGGGTTTTTAAGCATGCTGCCAGAGTGAGAAATCCCTCTTCATTTTGGTGATCCTGTAAGTGATTAAGAAGCTACATTATTAAAGAGCAAAAAGATAATTAATGCTAAATTGTTTCACACATAGTAACTGTATTTGGGCTTCTGTCGACGCCACCACTTCATCCAGTTCTTGAAAGAGGAAAACTTGCACTGAAGAAGAAAACATTATGCAAATCCTTAACCACTTGTAAGCGTAAAATAAGATTAAATGAGAGAAAACATTTGCAAAGGTTAAGAGCATTCATCAGATGTGATGTAGGGTTGCGCATGAATCACCAGGATGACTGATGACTGCGGGAGGCTTCCAGAGTGACAGGAATAACAGCTGAGCCTCTCCTCCTGGAGTGACTGTGGCTTCTCTCTTCCAGGGTGGTCCAGCAGGAGACCTGCAGCAGATTGATACTTACTTAGAAGATTTGCTTAAAGAAGATCATCTCCCCGCCACTTTACATAAAAAGTCTCTAGAGTCAGTGCAAGCAGAAGATAGAGACCACTGACAGGGTGTCTCAGAAGTCAGAGAAGATGTTTTGTCTTAAAACCACTAATAAAGAAAAAATGGAAAATCCTTTTAAAAAAAACATTTCCTTTTGATTGTTATTGTGAAATTTAGCCTGATTTTTTTTCTCTCTTGGTTTGCTATACATCCAATCCCTTATTTCTTAATTCTTCCAATTCTAGAAGAAGCAATTTTTAGAGTTTTCTACTTTCCCTCTGAGCTCTAGAGAAAAAGAAACTGCCACTTAAGCTTAAATTTTGCTTTAATTGGACTTTGATGTGCTATTTTTTATACTAATTTCATTATTTAGTTGGAGTAAAAGAATAACCTTTGTTAAGTATGACATGCATATGTCATGCACATGTTAAGAATTGTATTTTTACATTTCTATGTATGTGAAAATTCATTTTACACTTTCCTCACTGATTGCTTTGTTTGATTAGAAATTTCTGCGACTTTAGAAAGCACAAGGAACCATTAAACATTTGTTTGCCGAATTGTGTTTTGATGTATAACGTGCCTCCTGTGACATTGGGAACACGTAGATGGTATATAGCGAGAAGCCTGCATCTGATTTGTGTCTTAACTTACTTGGGTTTTTTTTTTTTTTTTTTTTTTTTTTTTTTTTTTTTTTTTTTTTTTTTTTTTTTTTTTTTTTCAAGACAGGGTTTCTCTGTGCAGCCCTGGCTGTCCTGGAACTCACTCTGTAGACCAGGCTGGCCTCGAACTCAGAAATCTGCCTGCCTCTGCCTCCCTTAACCTACTTGTTAAGTCTTCCCACGAGGCATGCTCCTGCCAATTTTCTTACTAAAACTGTACATTGGTATGTTTTATCATTTACTGATAAATTTATTACTATTCAATGTATGAAAACCATACAAATCATGAAACAGCTGAAAACATGAACATAATAGTATCCAAAAGATGCTGTTAGGTTTTCCCTCTCAAAATACCTTCCAGATTATTTTATATCATATATGTTATATCTAACTTATTGTAAAATTACTTTCTTTTTTAAAAAATTTATTTATTATAAATAAGTACACTGTTGCTGTCTTCAGACACACCAGAAGAGGGTGTCAGATCTCATTACGGGTGGTTGTGAGCCACCATGTGGTTGCTGGGATTTGAACTCAGGACCTTCAGAAGAGCAGTCAGTGCTCTTACCCACTGAGCCATCCTGCCAGCCCGTAAAATTACTTTCTTATACTTTTAAAAACTATTAGTATTTCTACATGTGATACTGAGACAATAAGATAGTATTATTCTTTAATGGTTTCTTGCTATTCAGTTCTACAGAAATACTAAAATTTATTTAGCCATTCCCCATCAGTGAACATTTAAGTTTTTAAATTGTGTGGTGACTGCCCATTGGATTCATGTACATGTATGAATCAATATCCTGGGAGATATGTTATTGGGAGGTATTTTAATTTCATTCATGTATAGTTGTCACTGTCAAATATGAGAAACAGAACCTCTTGGTTAAAGGAACTCACAATGCCTAATCTTTGTTATCATTTTGACTAAATTTGAAACAACCTAAGAAACACAGCTCTGAATACGGCCGAGTGGATGCTGCCAGAAAGGAAGACCCACCTTGACTGTGTTCTACCATCCTAGAGTCGGGGCCTAGGTTGACTAAATCAGAAAAGAGGAAGCCGGCTGGACAAAAGCAGTCCTGTGTCTCTGCTTCCTGATTGCAGAGGCAGTGTGACCTAAGTTCCTCCAGCTATGTCTTCTCCAACATGTTGAACTGTGTCCCTCAAAACTATTGAGCCAAATTAAACCTCTTATTCACTAAGTTAGTTATTGTCAGGGCAATGACAAACTGACAGGTATCCTCTACCAGCACTCTGAAAATATAATATACATCCCTTATCCCTATATAACATGTGAGCCCTCGTATCATCACAGTTTCACCTGCATTATCAACCCGTTGATAAAATAAAAAGTTGTATATCCTTGTATATTTAAGATCCATCTGCTGATTTACTAGTTGGACAACTTCTTACGTTTTATTGACACTCAAAATTTAAAATTTGACTTCTGTAGGTTTTTCTATTTGGTGAAAGGTCTATTTAGGATTTATATGAATATTTTTTACATGAAAGAAATTATCTTTTTTCTCATAGTATATGTGAAAATATTCCATTTTTTTCAGTTTTAAAGTTTTATTGTGTCTTAAGGCATTCATATGAGATTTCAATTTTTTTCTCTAGTATCCATTTGTTAATGCCTTTTGTAGCTATATTTAGAGAGAACATTATGGAGCTAAAGTTATTTTTAACAATAACAATTTTTAATATTTTCTTATACCTTTAATAACTGAATATATTTTTATTTGTTTGATTCATGTAGAATTTATTTTGTTATAAGATGTTAATTGGAAATCCTTTGTGTATGTATTTATACACAGTTACTTCCTGGTTCTATATTATAAACTAATCAATCATTTCCCCACTGAACTAAAATTTTACCTTTATTATATATTAAATTTTTTCCTGTATAAATCTTTTAAACAGATGTGAAAGGAGGAAGACTATTTAGGAGAAAGAGGGTCAGCAGGACTAGGATGGGAAGGATAAGATATTTGTACACATTTATAACCATGGTATACATGTATGAAATTATAAAATATTTAAAGCATTACAAATGAGTCTTACATTGAGCCTACTTCTAGGTTTTTATTTTTATTTTTTCTCATGTCAGACTCACAGTGCAATGGCAAACTAATTAATGGTTTTACTTTACATAGTTTTGTATGTTTTTGTCTATTCAGACTTCATGTTGACTTAAAATAAGCTTTTTCAGTTTCCACCCACTCATAAATTTTATTTGCATTTTCTAGAGTTTGTAGTGATAGCATAGAAAAATATACAGTTTTTGAAATTAAGTCTTTCTACAGACAAAATCAAGATTGATCTTTCTATGTGTTCCAGCCATGGTAACTATAGTGTTATTTAATTTTTCCTTTCAAGTACTTTGTACATTCCTACTTACATTTCTTGCAGTTAACTCTTTCCTTTAGCTAATTACAAATGATGTTTTTCCATGTTCATATGACTGGAAAATGTTTGAAACAGAAAGAGTCCTTGTTGTTGGATATTGATACTGTATCTAATATAATAAGGCCCAGAAAAGAAGTAGTTAGTTAAATTTGTTCTGCATTAGTAAGTCACCATTATGCAAATTTTAGTATGCATAATGTATAAATAATAAAGTATGTGTAATTTATATGAAGAGATACACTTTTAGTATTTCAGATCTTTGTAGTTTTAATCTATGCAAAGTTTTCTTGGACCTGAAAATGGATTTCCTTCCTCTATCAACATCAGTGCACATTTTCCCTTTAATTTTAAAGTTGGTGATTAATAAAAGTGAAGAGTAAAAAGAAGTCAGTGTTCTGAACCTCCTCCTGGCAGACATTTAGTGGCTGAAGAGGGACTTCCCCATAGAGCACTTTCCATTCAACGAAATCTTTGTCATTTCTAAGTTCTCCAGACCTCACCATCCTTTTTCAGGCTATCTAAAAAAATCTCATCCACATGGTTTCAAACAACACTTCCAAAAGAGTTGATTTTAAACTCTATAGCCCTATACTGTGCATCTGTTATTTTAATTTAATTGTGAAACAAATGTTTTAGGGAAAGTCTACATTGATCTGATGGAAACAAAAGTAATGGTACTTATTTTAAGTACCTTTCTGTCATGGCAATTCTTTAGGCTCCTTTTGGGAAACCTTAGATGGTAAAGAGGCAGTCTGTCAGGACTGTTGTAGACTGCCAACTGAGCAAGTATAGGAATGGGAAAATCAACGCAGTGAAGTTAGGTGACGAAAATAGATTTTATGATAAGAACAATTAGATGTCCATCTGGAGAATCTAGTTTTGAATATAGCTTACAGGAAAGTCTATGGGACAATAGAAGAATTTGTTTCTATCACTGGACTGGGTGTATATCTTAGATTCATTGATTTAGCTGCAGGTCTAACTGGGACTTAGCTAGTAAAAGATTAGCTTATGAAGTACAGTGAGGTAAGACCAGCAGGCAAAGGACATATGTAGATACAGATTTGAGAAAGAGAGGGGGAAGACCAAAGAAAAAAAGTAGTGTGAAGAAGAAAGCAAAAAGATAGCCCAGGATGTTCTTTTATCTTCAGACAAGTTTAGCTATTATATCTATAATGCTACTTGATACTAATCAGTTTACCTCTGTTTTCCTTCCTCATACATAGACTTTCGATTTAATAATATTCTATTTATAATTTCCATGTACAAAGACCCATTACTCATCTAAATACATATTTACAATATTCAGGTGTGAACAAGCAGACACTCCTTACTGTATGGATAAGGAAATGAGATCTGAGACTCATAAGTGGTGCTTCTGTGAAGTTAGTAAGTGGTAGAAAAGTCTAGGAGCCATGCATGCACAGATACAATTATCCTAGCACTAACATCCACAGATGCAATTATCCTAGCACTAACTTCACTGAAACATTATTCAGGTTTCTCAATCTCAGTTTCTTCATCTGTAAAATAGAAATGACAGTGTCTTCCTTTTCTTTTCTTACTATCTATCTATCTATCTATCATCTATCATCTATCTACCTATCTATTTGGTTATGTGTTGTTTTTGTTGTTGTTTTGACAAGGCTTGTAACAGCCCTGGCTGTCCTGGAACTCCTGTAGACCACACTGATGTAGAACTAACAGATATCTGCCTGCCTCTACCTTCTGGATACTTGGATTAAAGGCCTGTGCCACCACTGTCTAAACAATACCTTTCTTTTCTTAGTACAGTTTATTTCTACTCATTCAAAAATGTAGGCATAAGGTAGAGCCAGTAACACTACAAGGAATACACTCAGTAAAATATTGCCTCTGCCTTTCTCAGAAAACTCCCTCTGGAGAGCTGTAAACACAGTATCTTCAGTTAGTGAGAAGTGACTTTATTTTTAAACTGTATAATTAATCTCACTAGCTTTCCAATATTGTTTAGCCAATATCTATAAGAGGTCTGGAGTCACTTTCAGAGAACCCAGTGTTTTCATTACTGTTCTATTCCTGTGACAAAACACCATGAAGAAGAAGGCAATTTACAAAAGAATATGTTTAATTAGGATCACAGTTTCAGAGGATTAGAGTCTGTGATGGTGGAGCAAAACCTTGTTGGCAGGAATCTCTTGAGAGCTTGCATCTTTGTCCATAAGCAGGCAGCAGAGAGAACATGCTGGGGATAGTGAGAGTCTTTTGGAACCTCAAAGCCCACCTCCAGTAGCATACATACTTCCTCTCTTGGGACCACACCTCCTAATCCTCAAATCCTTCTACCAAATTGGGACCACACATTCAAATACACGAGTCTACAGGGGCCGTTCATATCCAAACTACCATAGCATGCTAACTTCATTTCACAATGAAGAATGAAAGACTAAATCAAGAGATAATTTATACAAAGTCAACCTGAGCAAAAGGCTGAGTTCTGAGAATCATGTCAGGGGTCATTGGATCCATATGTGATGATAAGACGGCAGTTCCTCAAAGAGACCTGTGAGTGGCACGGAGTCTTTAAGATGGAACTCTTGCCCTGCCTGTGAACACTGTATGAATAGGAAGCTTTTTGGGTTGGTGAGGTCTGTAGCAAAGGCCCATCAACAAGATGAAGTTTATAACGCCTTCATTATGGCCCTTTGCTTTTCATTTGTCTCTAATTCTTCTTTCTCCCTCGTGTGCTCACTGTTAATTAACCTCAGGTAAAACACATGCATCCACTGCCTTCACACAACCCACCACGTGCAGGTGAGCCAGTCATTTAAACACATTTAGCATTGGCGACATGAAAATAATTGGGAAATCGCCTCTCTACCCTTGGAAACGTTCTGCATGTAGAGAGTTATTTTAAACCAAATTAAGTCTCAGCATGGAATTCTAATGCTATCGTTTAAATAAATCTCATAAGTGCAAATTGATTTACAAAGACCGTTTGCAAAGTATGTAATGCATTGGTGACATTTTATCAAAAGGCAGATTGTAGGGTTTGCTTTTAAAAGTGTGATTATATCTAGTTTGGCAGATAAAATCAATACAAATTAGCCAATGTGGTGTCCGTCCATATACTTTGCATTGCCCCTTTTCTCATCTACCCTATTTTAATCTAGCTAAAATAAAACAACTTGGTTTGTAATTCACGTCCATTTTAGCTTATAATGATTGCTACTTGGCTAGTGTTATGAGTTACTCATTCCCGAGAAACTGAAGAAAAAAAGAATGCCTACTTAGATTTCATGAAAGAGAAGCAAATTTAAGAAGAAAAGTAACGATGCAAAGCAAGAAAAAGAAGACAAAACAAAAACCATGAAGTCACAGGCTCACATTCTTCCCAGTTTTCCTTATGTATTACCTACAGGCATGCATAGAATTAAAATGTCCAGATGTCAAGTGGAACCAAAGAAAGCGGCAGAGAGGGACACTACTAACAGAAAAATGAGTAAAATTTGAAGGCAAGTAACTAAGTAAAATCTAAAACAATAGGCTGGCGTAGGATGTATGGAGTTCGGCTCACACCTCTGCTCAGTTTCCAAAACCAAGACACAAGTGACCTAAATCAAGCCAAGAAAGCCAAGAACTCGGGAAAGTTAGACCTGTGTGAAATTAGCGGCTGTGTCTGGGAAGACATCCCTGTCTTCTGTGTTTCATTATCAAGCATGAGTCAGGTGGTGACCACATAGCATGGTGGGGTCTTCCTTCTAAAACTTGCCTTCTAAAACTGGGCCCATTTTAAGATCTCTGTTCCAGAGGCTTATCAATGTTGTTGCTATTCATGACTCAGCCATGGGGATTTTAGGTTTAAGTGACACCAACAAATGATACGAGATTTGGCACAGAGAAATAAATGGGCATATGTTTATTTAGGCAAGCCAGTATAACATCTGCTGTCCATTATTCCCGAGGATTGGCTTTTCATGGAGCTACTCTGTGGTGGTCTAAGTGTCCTGGAAAGGAATCATTCAAAATGCATTCATGGGTTCTTGGATCTTCACAGTGCTGGCTAGGCTTATTTTTGGTATGTCCACGTCAGGAATATGAGCATCAGCTATGACATTTCATACAATGTCACAATCCACACATGCCTTTTAAAACTGGGGTCAGAAGAGAACTTAAAGAAAAAGCAAACACATCCTGAAGTTTAGAGACTAAAATTTATAACAATTCCCTCAGCTACTTGCATGGGCTTCCCTTTGGTATTTCACATATGTTTTGAATAAAGGTTTGGGGACAAAACAGAGCCTGTTGTACACTGTTGGTGATAATGTATATTACTACAGCCTCATGAAAAACAGTATGGCAGTCTCTCACAATATTGAAAATAGGGTTATTTTATAATCAAGCCATGTTATTTCTGGGTGTTTATCCAAAACCATGAAATCACCGTGCTGAGGAGACCTCTGCACCTCCATATGTCTTGCTGTAGTATCTGCTGGAGATGAGATGTGGAATTAACTTTTGTCTAGGGCAGTTAAAGACAGGGTACACACCAGCGCAAAGGAACATTCTTCAGCCTTAAAACAAGAAGAAAAAAATCTTAGAGCTTGTGAACGAACCTGGAGCATACTGTTTTGAATGAGATAAGTGAGGCAAAGTTCATCACTGAATAATTTTATTTATGTGTGGCTTCTGAAGTGAGTTGAATTAGTGTAAAAGCAGAGAGTAGAATGGCAGATGCAGGGGCTAGGATGGAGGCAGAAGAACAGAAAGTTAAAGGGTGGTAACTGTGGTCACTAATCACACTTTATATATCTAAACGTGTCATAAGAGATCTTGTCACAAAATAAGTATATGAGATACATATGTTGTTCTATTTAATCATTTTATGTGTGTTCATATATAATACTTTGTGTTGTAGACTATATTATTGAAATTCTTTTTAAAATTATAAAATTATACTTATTCTATGTTTATGTGCATGTGTGAATATATTGACACTATAGCATGCAAATGGAGGTCGCTCAACAACTTGTAGTTGTTTCTCTTTGCCTTGTGGGTCCCAAATATTGAATTCAAGTCAACAGGTTTGGTGGCCACTGCCTTTGCCGACTGCAGCATTTCACGGGCCCTATAAATATATATATATATATATAATTCTCACTTGTCAATTATACCTTATTAAAACTCAAAAAGACTACATCTGGAGTACTTGATGTATGCATGACATGTGTGTACACATGCATGATTAGCAAATTCCATCATCACAAGGACTATGGGACCTATTTTACCACAGTAACCATGACAACCACACTTGATTTTGCAGTGGGCGTCACTGAGCAGGACCTACAGATGCTTTTCATCAGGATGCATCAGCATGCTCATGCTGAGGACATGCTTCCTGTGCCTAGATTGTCCACAAGGATGCGGTAAAACAGATACTACGGCCATTCCCGACAGACCTTCATCTGGATTAGGATGGCATGGACGGTTGACAGGTTCCTGAACTTCCCTGACTCCCTTGTTGTTTCCATTCAGAGGAGCACCTGTCTGGATGAAATCCCTACCATTTTAGCATTTGCATAATCTCCAATGATACGTCTGAACTTTGAGATATCGATATAGGTTACAACAGGCGGTCTGCACTGGTGTTTAATAAGCTCCATCGTCTCTCATTTCCTGTTCACTCACAGATCTGCAAGCTCCCCAGATCAGATGCTCTTTAGTGTCACTACACACTGAGATATGGAAACCCTTTTAGAAAGATCAGTTTAGCAGGGCAGTGGTGGCACATGCCTTTAATCCCAGCACTTGGGAGGCAGAGGCAGATGGATTTCTAAGTTCGAGGCCAGCCTGGTCTACAGAGTACATTCCAGGACAGCCACAGCTACACAGAGAAACCCTGTATTGAAACAAACAAACAAACAAACAAAAACAAAACAAAATTAAAAAAGAAAGATAACTCAGTTTGGTGGACAGATAGCCTTACACTCTTTTGCCCAAGCTCTTTGGCTGCAGGGGAACCTACATGTTTGTACCCCAGCAATGAATCACAGGCACTTCTGCCTCTCACGGTTGCCAAACTTGGTATTTAATGCCTTTCCAAACTTTTCGTGCAATGGACTTTAGCTCTCACATAGCAGGACCACAGGATACTTAATGTATGCTTGGCATGCGTATACATGGCACAATTAACAAGCTCATCAATACAAGGACTATAGGATCTATTTTACTGTAGCAACCTTGACAACTACACCTCAAACCTACAGGGGACGCCACTAAGCAGGACTCACAGATGCATTCCTTTGGGAGACATAAGTGTGATGATGTTTGAGAACCTTCTTTTCCTTGTCTTGTGCATAGATTAATGGGTTAATGATTAACTCTGAGTTACAAGTAACACCTCCATGTAACATTAAGAAAAAAAATTCAAGGCACTTTCCCTTTGTATCATTTAACTATGCGTGAACCCTGATTCGTATTCTTTACTTTCCACTCCCTGTGTCTTCTGCTGTCCCTGCCTGTCTGTTGCACGAGTCTGAATCCGTCCTCGCCTTAATGCTCTCTTGAGAATCTGTCCCTGTCCCTGTATGTCTATCTGACTGTGTTTCTGTCTATCCTTAGCAAAGAGCTTTGCTCTCTCTTTATTGAACAGCTCAGAAAGCACCATGTGGGGACCAAATGAAATATTTTACAGAAATCTTAACAGAGTTCTACGAGAGATTGTCACTAAATCCAATTAATCCAGATAACAAACAGTACACAAAAGTCACTGTTTATTAAGCAATATCCAAGTGTTGTGTTTATGGTAGATATCATTTGATAAGATTGCTTTCAACCCCCATTGCATGTATTTCCAGCAAATGATTATCAGAGCACACATGCTTTGCTCTGGACCAGTGTCATGAAGAGGACTTAAGATCACAGCTATACATTAGTTTAGGTTGTAAATATTGATTACATGAGAAATCATGTATGGTTATTTGTTCTGTCCTCTTAAAGCCAGGATAAACACAGTCTGAGTGCACAGTAGGATTACAGTCTTAAGTCTTAAATGACCTTTGAGGTATGTTATTAACTCTGGCTAATGAGGTCCAGCAAAGAGTCTAGTCTCTTAGCATATAAGTGACATTATTTATTAAAATGAATTGTCATGTTCATAGTCCATACCTCCCCAGCGAGAGGTATCTTTACCTGGTTTGGAAATAACTGGGAGAAACAAGATGGAACTTAATTTATCCATTTCTACCTCTCTAAGTTCATGATTTTTTTTTTAATTTTTCAAGGTAGGGTTTCTCTGTACAGCCCTGGATGTCCTGGAACTCACTCTGTAGACCAGGCTGGCCTCAAACTCAGAAATCCGCCTGCCTCTGCCTCCCGAGTGCTGGGATTAAAGGCGTGCGCCACCACGCCCAGCTAAGTTCATGATTTTAATTATGTCTGTCAATATGGTTCATCGTCTAGCCTCTTCCTCTATAGGCTGGTCTATGTGGGAGGGATGGTTTAACAGATAATTCAGTTCTACCCAGGTAAAGCAGGAAATGGTAGGAAAACCATAACCCCATCTGAGGACATGGTGTGGCATTGAGTTAGTAGATAGACATGGCAATCTGTGCTCTTTTTTTTTAAGATTTATTTATTAATTATATATAAGTACAATGTAGCTGTCTTCAGACACACCAGAAGAGGGCATCCAATCTCATTACAGATGGTTGTGAGCCACCATGTGGTTGTTTGGATTTGAACTCATGACCTCTGGAAGACCTCTCTTAACCGCTGAGCCATCTCTCCAGCCCTCATCTGTGCTTTTAAGCCATTTACAATGTGTTTGTGAAGATAAAGTTATGTCCAGATGAAGAAGCAAGCAGAACAATGCTGTTGTGACACGTGACAACATTAGGACTGTGAGATCCAAGACACAGTCTTCCATCAGAAGATGTGACACAAGCTAAGTCATGGAGCTTTCTGGGGAAAGTGAGGCATTTTCAGATCATTGAGGAAGTGACTAACAAGACCTAACACCCAGTAACTCTACGCCAGTAACTGAATTAGACATTTTACATTCATAGATTATCCCATAGAATCTTATTAATCCTATTATAGAATGAGTACTACTTTAATGAGTCTCCTTTCCCATAAGAGAAACCTGAATCACAGACAGGGTAAATCATACTTAAAATTGCATAGCTAAATTGGAAAGTTATTACTGGCTCTAAGGGTTGCACCTTGAACTGGTATGGTATTGCATCTTTATTATAACAGCTGTGGTCACAATACACAGTATGAGAGACCATGGATGCGGGGCCTTATATGCAGAGATTGCTGCTAGCAGCTTATGGGGACCACTCACTGCAAACATTCTATCTATATTTCTTGCCTCGGTCAGGACTGAATTTGCATCCTACTCTGGAGCCACTCAGCATCCCAAGATGCCAGCAGTGAGCGCCTGGAGAGTCTCAGTATGGAGGTTCAGCCTTTGCTCCCTCAAGTTTATGGTACCCTTCTTCTCACATGGAGGAAGTATCTACAGTATCTCATTGGCTCTTCAATTCATGCAAGATGCAGGAAGGCAGGAGTCAAGCCACTTTTCCCAGACTAACATGAGCTGCAGAGCCTAATTGTTAGGACTCAGGAAATGTGGTTGGGTAATTCTGTCTATCTAAATTCTACAAGAATTTAAAGTCCTTGTCTCATGTGGGCTTTCAGAAGGTAATTTGATTTTGCTAATTTATGTGTTCAATGAATGCATACATGCATGTGTATGTATGTTTGAGACAAGGACTCATTCAATAGCTTCAGGCTGGCCTGAGACTTACTTTGTAGCCTGGAATGGCTTTGAACGCACAGCAATGCTCGGGCTTCTGTTTCTAAGTACGTGGATTACAGTCGTGTGCCACCATGCCTAGCTTGACCCTCAGAAGTCTCAGTGAGGTGGGTAAATGATCTTCCTGAATATGTGGGTTTGAGATTGCAATTACAAATAGAGTTAACCAGTTTAGTTGTACAAGGGATCATCCACAGTCTAGATAAACCAAGCAGCCAAGGAAGAGTCTCAGGTTGTTTTACACTAGCAGCCCTGGGCAAACTCAGTGAATTAGGGGGTGAGGTAATGAGTAAACACTTACTAGTGTGCGCAGATCATCTGACACAAAAGAAAAATAAAAGTGGCAAAGGGACAGACAATGGAGCATGGATATGTGGCATGAATGCTCAGTCATTGTCCTGCCTCAGTCTGTAGAGTACTGGGATTACTAGCCTGGACCTCACGTCAAAGTTCTTTGTATTTTAGATACACTCTGTGATTAATTTCTTCATAAGTCGCAACTCAATAAGGGAACAGTGGAAGAAAGACCTTGAGAATTATTAGGATGCCTGGGCTCTTGTCCCAGCTCTGACCCTTACTTGCTGTGTGTAATCTCGGACAATGCCATTAGCGTCTCTGCATCTCAAAGTCTATATTTTCAAAACTGGGACAACATGACCTACGGCGACTATATTATCATTGAGCGCATGAGATGTTGTGTAGGTGAATGATCTTTGAATAACAAGTGTCTGTAGCACAGTCAGCAAAGGGACGGCCTGTTTGTCCTCAGAATGCAGATGACCGACCTCGGCATCTCGGGTATGACTGACATGCTCAAGAGCCTGCTTCCTGTCAAACTTGAACTGTATCCTCCCGAGGAAACGATGCTCCTCCAGGCTTGGGCCTTGCTTTCCTACTTCTCTCAGCTTTCGCTTATCCCCGTGCTCATTTGTGTTATTTTGGGTGACATTTTCAGTTTGGGATGGTTGCCAGCCACAGAATGAAACTAATGAAATGAGAGTCAGCTTAGAGTTTCGACTGTCACCTCAGTCTAAACCCAAACACATGTGCGGGAGTCTCAGCTGTACTTGAAATTCAGAAGTGACCTTTGATTATCGTGCCCAATAGCTAGGAGCCCTGGAAGCATGTGAGCTTCATGACGTGGCTTTCATCCTGTGTCATGGTTGCTAGTATTCATCAACCTCAGGCTACTCTCACCTACAGCACTGTGTGGGATTGCTTGGTCTATATAGTGACCACAATTACTGTTACTACTCATGAGATGCAATTCCTGGGAACACATGACCTTCTATGGGGACACAAACCTTTTAGACACAGCCCCTTTTGATTAAAAACCAAGACTCCTCACTTCATTCCAACCCCTGGCATGGGCACTCTCAAATATTTGTTAGTATTGAGAAAATGGCACATTTGCTTTAAAAATCTTACAATTTATAATTAATTTTCACATATAGCATAGGTTGTTAATTCTGCCCAGGCTTTGACAGAATTTTACATGCAAAAGATGTCAGCTTTACTAGACAACGTAGGGTAAAATGTAAGCCATTATAATACATGTATTGTAGAGAAATTTATTGAAGCTGTGCTGTTTACTTCTGACCATGGGTTCTAGGACATATTTTCTACTTTAGAACAATTAGCTCCAGAAAGAGCTGTGATTTGTTTTTTAACTAACATTGTCTTACAAATAGGCTAGATGGTAAAAGACTGGTTCTAGGCCCATTTCCTATCACCAATGAGCTGAGGACAGGTAAAAAGGGATTTTGGTGATAGACAAAGACAAACAGATAGATGATCAATACATAATTGATAAACAGATGATAGGTAGAAAGATAGATGGTAGTTAGGTAGATGGATAGATAGATGATATAGATAAGTGATGGATAAATAGGCAGATAGATGATAGATTAGCTTGAATAAATAATCTTCTGATACAGAAACTTGTTTTACTTTCAGACCGTTTCAGTTGCATTCCTTGTTGCTATGGCAGAGTACCTGCAGTCAAGGAGTGCGGAGTGATGGATGTGTCTGCTCACTTGATTCACTTTCCTTTTCTATTCAATCCATAACCCCAGACCCATGAGTGGGGCTGCCCCATATTTAAGGCTAGTCTTCACACCTCCATTAACCCAGCCTAGATCATCCTTCCTAGCATGCCCAGAGGCTTACCTCCAAGGCGATTCTAGGTCACATCATGTTGACACATAGTTCAAACAAACAAACAAACAAACAAACACAAATCCATGCCACCATCCATTCTGAATTGTCTATGTCCTCAGCTCACTCTTTTTACTCATCAGTGCATTCAGGATCATTTTGCAGGAAGTAACAACACTTTCAAGAAGCAGACTGACTAAATTAAGGCACAGCTGGATTTTATATTTGTTATGAATGTCAGGAGACAGATGTTTGGAATAGCAACCAGGTTTGACACCAGAGGTAGTTCTGTGTAGAAAGCTGATGTTGTTACAATCCCCGATCTTTAGTATCTGGAGCATTCAGAAGTCAGCAGATTTTCACTCTTGTCTCTCCTTCCCCAGTACCGTAAGAGACTGACTTCAGACTTCTCTTGAGATGGATGCATGCTGGTCAAGGTTTCCTGATATCAAGGAAACCTATTAATCATCAAGCATCTGTCTGGAAAACGTGGGAAGCCCTTTGTCTCAGAACTCCTGAACTGTGTACAGTCATGGTCAAGTCAAAAGCAGCCATATCTGATCTGCATAAAGATCACATGATGAAATCAATTTCCTAAGCCAGCAATGCATTCTTTTCTTACTGAGGTGACTCTCTCTTCAGGCATGCTAGCAATCTTACATGGCTAGAGATTATGTTTGCTGTTAACTGGCATCCTTGGGTGATGCAGGATTCTGGATGCTGGATGCAGGTTGCAGGATGCTAGAGGAGGGATGCTGGATGAGGGATGCTGGATGCAGGATGCCTTCCTTTCAGGTCAAAAGCAAATAAATAAATAAATAATGACATAGAAAGATGGTATTAAAGAAAGTGGCAAAGTCTTTGTGGACTGGTTCCTAAAGAATTTTGTCCTCTCCTTGAAGAGTGAAAACAGTTACATATTTTCCCTCTCATACAATGAACCTTCACCTACCACCTTCTACAGTGCAAACATGAGCTGTTGAATTACATTACCCAAGTCATGTACATTTCTTTACAAATCACAATAGATAATTACAGGAAAGAAGATCTGACTGTATCTTTAATGGTTAAACTGTGATTGCAAACAGGAGTCAGAGGAGTGTTTAGCTTCCAGAAGCTCTTACTAGAGGAAGAACTATTTTAATCAGGAAAAAAAAAAACTCTTCAAATCAGCTTTGCGTGAAAATCAGATTGGCCATGTTAAATCATTCCATGCAAAATTTTTTTAAATATTTATTTATTATATGTAAGTACACTGTAGCTGTCTTCAAATACCCCAGAAAAGGGCATCAGATCTTGTTACATATGGTTGTGAGCCACTAAGTGGTTGCTGGGATTTGAACTCAGGACCTTCAGAAGAGTGGTCAGTGCTCTTAACTGCTGAGCTGTCTCTCTAACCCTCCATGCAAAATATTTACACTCATCTCCTTATAGGTCTTGCCCATGATGTCTAGAACCTGGATTGGCAGGTGTCAAGACCACTTAGGCACTTTACTTAATAATAAAATACCAAATGTTCTAAGATTAATACATCTGTCACCATTTGTTCATGTAGCAGGTACCAGGAGATGTGATCACTAATCCAGAACTCAAAAAGTGAAGTGATTTTTACAGACACTCTGGAAGATCACATCACCAAAGTTTTGTTGCTGGGAAACTTCTGAGGTCCTCTGGTAAACTAACTCATTAACTGCCCTATACCCCTGCTTGAAGACTGCCTGCCTTGTTTATTCCCCATAAGTTATCAGACTGCCTGAAAGATGGTGGTCAGACATGTCCTGCCAAAGTTGAACATATGATGCCTCCATTCATGTTAAATGGATTTCAGCTCTCTACCAATATGTTTCCTTTGTTTTAAACATAGCTCTGTGGGGGGCTAACCAGATGAAGCTGCAGCTAGCAGTAGGAAAAGCAGGCAGAGAAAAAGTTTTCACAAAAGAAAATGTGTTTTATTCTTTGAATCAATTTCTTTAGGGGACCCATTTGGCCACACTCCCCATCTGTCAGAAATAATTTCTTATTTCAAGCATATCAATGGAATAAATATACCTAAGTCGTAAAGCATAACACCCTAATACCAATTATGGTGGAGTGTTTTTGAATGGTTTTTGAATGTTTATGATGGTAAAAGCAAAGTGTAGGGCTGGAGAGATGGCTCAGTGGTTAAGAGCATTGACTGCTCTTCTAAAGGTCCTGAGTTCAAATCCCAGCAACCACATGGTGGCTCACAACCATCCATAATAAGAACTGACACCCTCTTCTGGTGTGTCTGAAGACAGCTACGGTGTACTTACATACAATAATAAATCTTTGGGCCGGAGCAAGCAGAGGTCCTCAGTTCAATTCCCAGCAACTACATGATGGCTCACAACCATCTGTACAGCTACAGTGTACTCATATACATAAAATAACTAACTAACTAAATCACATTAAAAAAAAGCAAAGTCTCACACAGGCAGGCTTTCCTTCTCAGAACCACTGTGGGTTTCTCAGTAGCTCATCTTGCAGACTTAGTTGAGTTGTTTATAGAAGCTCAGGTTTCAAAGACATGCTATTTTACTGACCAACACTCTTAGAGCCCTATATTTCCAAGGAGAAAGGGTACTTTACATTTTACCTGCTGTGTAAACAGATAGCGGCATTACAAGTGTTTCAAAAAGAACACGGCTGGCAGCTGATTTTCTTGAGCTGAAGATACATGGGAAAACAGCAATGCATTTGTGCATTTCCCAGGCCAGGCACCTCTCCTGACACTCTCCCTTAGTTGAACAGTATTTGTGCAGTGTTTGAAGAATGTGACTAATAGTAATCCGGTTGTTTCTTTTCCAGCTGAAATGTTTTATCCTTTTAACTCAGGCGAAGGGGAACCACCTGAATTTTCAACCTGTAAACGACTTGTCTGTGATTGAATACCAGGACAAAAATCTTCATAGACAAGGAGCCTCAAACACGTTGACTTGTATTTTACATTATGAGTCATAAAGGAAGCATGCCAAACTTAGAACCAACTATTGGTTCAGTAAGAGGAATGCAGCATTATATACTTTTGTTATGTGTGATGGTATAGGTCTGCAATCCCAGAACTTGGCAGGTAGAGGCAGGAGGGTCAGGTATTCAAGGAGAGCTGCCAATATTCAGTATGAGACCCCACGTTAAAACAAGCAAAAATAATGAAAAATAATTATACACTTGGACATGTTACCCTGTAGTTAAAATTCGGTACTTTGTCTTCTTCCCATGAAGTACCAACTGGTATTGATCCAGAACTGTAGAGCAGACTTAGTTTTCTTCCCAGGAAGTACTAAGTGGTATTGATCCAAAGTATGGATTGATCCAGACAATCACTAGGGTGAGGGGTTAAGAGTCAGCCTTCTGTCATAGCATTTCAATGTTTCTTTGGATTAAGAAATAAATATCCTAAAAGGCACTTTATTTCAATTTGATTATTGTTTTAAGTAAAAGCCAGCATCCATTAATTATGGCAAGAAAAAGAGAAGCGTTGTCACAAAGATCAGGAGCAAGGCTGGGATAGTCTTCCTCACTTCTGCTTGTCACCATCGCAATGAAGTCACAGCTCATGCAGAACAAACTGCAAATGGATTGAGAAGGAAGAACTAATACTGTCCTTCTTTACAGGTTGTGTATACAGAAAATCCAAAGGGACAGAAATCAAATGTCTCCTGGATATAGCAATACACATTTTAAGATGCAAAGTTGGGAGACAACAGCCAACCATTTTTCCTCTACATCAGCAGTAAATGGGATTGGAAGTGAATACTAGTGCCATTTCTAGTCACACCCTCAAAGACAATGCTTAGGAAAACTATAAAACCCAAATGAAAGCTATCAAAGGATTAGAAATAATCCCAGCAATGTACCAAGATGGCAGGTTATAAACAGCTTCTGTGAGATGCCAGGACAGGAATGAGTCTGGAAATAAAAGATAAGGCTTTATCCTGGAGAAAGGAAGAGCATTGCACAGCACAAACATGGAAGAGCATCAAGACCACCAGTGCTTCTCAACCTGTGACCCCTTTGGTTAACCTCAATCTTCAAAAATATTTAACATTACAATTCATAACAGTAGCAAAATTACAGTTATAAAGTAGCAACTCAAAGTAACTTTGTGGTTGGGGTCACCACAATCTGAAGAGCTGTATTAAAGGGTCTTAGCCTTAGGAAGGCTGAGAACCACTGGTACCCAGTGAGCAAGGCTAACTAGAAGATAGTTCCTGAGTATAGGAAGTACAGTCAGGGACTCTCCCACAACCTAAGCCAGACAGGACGAGAGACTCAAGTTAGCAGTCTAGGTGTAGGACATGCCCACAGCTCTTACAACCCTTAAATCCATTTTGAAATTTGATGTGACAGTATCTCCTGCCCAGGCCAGCACTGGAGAAGTCCATTTTGGTGGTCAGCCATACCAGCAGGAGCTATTTTCAGGCCATTTTGAAAGGATTTCTTTCTTTTCTTTTTCTTATTTTAGGCTACAAAACTAGGCCATTTTACTTTTTTTTGTTTGTTTGTTTATTTAGTGTGTGTGTGTGTGTGTGTGTGTGTATACATGCTTGTTTGTGACATGGAAGCAGAGGGATAAGAGGGAATACTTTTGTCTTAGGGTTTTACTGCTGTGAACAGATACCATGACCAAGGCAACTCTTTTTTTGTTTGTTTGTTTGTTTGTTTGTTTTTTCCACAGATGGACATTAAAGTCCAGACAGTCTCCTTCGTCTCACAGATTGAACAAAGCTTATCAATCTAAAAGATGATGTAAAGTTTCTTTTTTTTTTTAAAGATTTATTTTATTTATTATATGTAAGTACACTGTAGCTGTCTTCAGACACTCCCGAGGAGGGCGCCAGATCTCATTACGGATGGTTGTGAGCCACCATGTGGATGCTGGGATTTGAACTTATCACCTTCGGAAGAGCAGTCGGGTGCTTTTACCCTCTGAGCCATCTCACCAGCCCGGTTTGATGTAAAGTTTCTAATCAAAATTAAATATAATCTTAGGGAAGTGCCACCACCACATTTCTCAAAAAAAAAAAAAAATTAATGGAAATTTGATGAGCTACATAATGCGGCTAAAGCCTGTCTTTATTTTAGAGTCAAGATTACTTATTTTTCTCATGAAGGATTATTATTAAGAAAACAGACTTTGAGCTGGGTGATGGTGGTGAAGCCTTTAATCCAAGCACTAAGGAGGCAGAGGCAGGCAGATCTCTGAGCTCTAGAGCATCTAGAGTGAGTTCCAGGACAGCCAGGGCTATACAGAAAAACCCTGTCTCAAACCAAGCAACAAAAAAGAATAAAAATGTCATAAGCTATGTTATAGAATCACAGTAGAAATGACTATATTTTTTACCATTTTTCTTTTGCTTTTGAGATTGTAATATAATTATATCTCTCCCTTTCCTTTTTTCCCTCCAAACTCTCAGATACACTCCCCTTACTCGTTTTCAGATTTGTGTCTTCTTTTTCATTATTGTTATTGCATGCACTTATGTATATCTATATTCATATACATCCCTAAGTTTAGCTTGCTCAGTCTGTATAGTAAAAATATCTCATAAAATGAGCTGAAGGAGAAAAAAGTTTAAATGAATCACAGCAATGGGATCGTGTGCTTGATAAAAAGTCAGTGATTTAAGAACATACTTTTTAGATTTAGTTTTATTATATGTGTGATTATTTTGGCCTGCATGTGTGTATATGTACCACATGCATGCCTGGTTTCCACAAAAGCTAGAAGTGAGTATCAGATCCATTGGAACTAGAGTTCCAGATGTTTATGACCACCATGTGGATTCTAAGAACCTAACCCAGGTTCTCTATAATGAAAACAAGTGCTTCTAACTGTTGAACCATCTCTGCAGCCCCAACCTATGAACAAATTTTATACACAAAAGCAAGTGAAAGAAAAACTACAGCAAAATAAAGATGAATCGATGAAGTATAATCCATGATTTCCCCCCTGCAGCTAGTAAAGCTGTTGAAAATGGAATTCAGCTGAGAAACATCAAGAGATTCGCAGGGAGAACTCTATTACAGTGTCTACAGTTTTACAAAGGAAGTACTTGCATCTTCATCTCAATTGAGAGACACGAAACTGTCAACAGAAGTCATGTTAGCCTTCCATCATTCTGACAGAGCACAGGAATAACAAATGACAAAGAGAAAAGATTTATTATGCCTCATGATTTCAGAGGGTGTAAGTTCACGGCTGCTGGGTCCTGGGTGTGGAGCAAGGCGGAACATTATGGTAGGGCACAGAGAGTAGAAGACACTGCTTGCTCAGAGCAAGCAGAATGAGAATAAAGATAAGAGTCCAACGTCCTCCTTCTTGGATACACCTTTATGTCCTAACTCCCTTCAACCAGACCATGCCTCTGAAAGATTTGACCATCGTCAATTTCAGCATAGGCCCTGGACTAAGATTTTGATACTCTGGCCTTTGGAAGGCCTTTCAGATTCAAACTATAGCAGACTATGTGTTTGGTATTTGTTTGTTTGGCATTTATTTAACAGGGTCTCACTATGTAGCTCTGACTGACCAGAAGCTTGTTTCTAGACCAAGTTGGTGTCAAACTCACAGTGATGCACCTGTCTCAGTCTCTCAAGTGCTGAGTTTAAGGGCATGTGCTATCTCATACACAACTCGAAGAATGACTTTTTTTTTTTCTTTTTTGAGACTTTTTTTTTCTTTTTTCTCGTTCCGGTCAACCCTGCTTGCTCTGGTCTGCCCCACTCGCTCCAGCTGGCCCCACTCGCTCCGGTGGCCCCACTCAGCCCCGCTCGGCCCCGCTCGCTCTGGTTGGTCCCACTTGCTCAGTCCCTGCTCTCTCCGGTTCAAGGATTCATTTATTATTCTTCATAAGTACACTATAGCTGACTTCAGACGCACCAGAGGATGGCGTCAGATCTCATTACGGGTGGTTGTAAGCCACCATGTGGTTGCTGGGATTTGAACTCATCACCTTCGGAAGAAGAGCAGTCAGGTGCTCTTACCCACTGAGCCATCTCACCAGCCCCCTTTTTTGAGACTTTTAGAAACGCTTAAAATAGGACCCCCAAAGTCAGTAATAGGCATTTTTGTTTGTTTTGTTTTTGTTTTTGTTTTTTAATGAAAGAGGTATTTAAGAGGAATGTTGAGAAATGAATAAATCCTGTGGTTCTGAAGAACACTGTTCTTGATATTTGAATTGTGCATGGGACGTCTAAGGGAAACAGTTTATGACAGTAAACTGAGGTTGTACCAAGGATATAATACTGGGATGCTTCCCATAGATCCAGTATTGACCTCTGCAGAAGAAAGAAGGCATGTTGTAGTAGATCTTCAGCAAAGCAACATTCAGGCGTGAGGAACTGCAGGACGCAGAAGAGTAAAGAGCAATCAAAGCAAGCTAGCTCTCCTCATAAGCATCAACCTTAGGTCCAAAGTTACTGTTGGTTGCAAATCAGCAGAGAGGAGGCCAAATTTAAATCTGTGACCCCCTAAGTGAAATACAGTGCCAGCAATTTCTCTAAGACCACATTCAGTCAACGTCATCATATCTGCATTCCGAGATAACTGCTCTGCTCTCCTTTTCTTCTGCATTTCCTTGTAAATCTGAGTCACTGGCTTTAATCACCCTAGGGGAGGAGCTAAATCTTCCTTCTAAGGTGGCTGAAAATGTCACTAGTCCAGGGTCTTTTGACAGCATTTGTGACAAAAAGGTGGTGTCTGAATGTGATAGGAATTTAATGTTCTTCTGAGGCATATATTTCTCTGTCTTGTCTATCGGTCATCCTATAGAAGGTCATAGAGAACCAGAGGTGCTGAGCATGAAAGCCAGATAGGAAACCTTGGATTTTGTTCAGTTCCAGCCATACTTAAAAAAAAAAAAACACTTATTTATTTATTTATTTATTTGTTTATTTATTTATTTACTCACTCATTCATTCATCTAGTGCAGGCTATGCCTTTAGAAGTTTATTCTCTCCTTTAATCATGTGAGTTCCAGAGATCAATCCCAAATCCTCGGGTTTGATGGCAAGCCATTTCTCTGGCTCTTCTGACCATATTTTCATGCTCATCCCTAAGGCACAAAAAGAACCTGAAACTGAGAGCTATACCTCTTTTTGATGATTCTTATGGTCATGACAAAGACAGTATCTTTTGTAAGGGGCTCTTTGTACCTTTTGTTGCGTAATATGTTGAACGGATTCTTGGGCACTATATTAAACTAAACCTCAACAATTAATTTAATTTCTATCTAAGCTTCATTACTAAGTACCACATATAATGTTTTCATCTTGTTTTTAAAAGCTAGAACAGGTTAGGAAGCAAAACTTACACCAACACATTGCCCAAACCTATCACATTGGGATAGAAATGCTGCAGAAAGCATTTGCATCCAGCAAAGTTGAACTCTGCTTGCTTGCAGGCTGTTCAAGCTCTTAACAGCCAGAAACCTCTAAGTCTTGAGGTCTTTGCAATGTGGTACTTCATAATTTTGATAATAGACTCCAGTGCTAAAGCTTCTCCTCTCTGGCTGACATAGGTAGGAAGTATCATTTACTAAAAGAATGAAATTTCAAGGCAACATTGGGTGATTCTTGGGTTTTATAACTCTACTGGTTCAGTGTTCTATAGCAAGTGCAGTTCAACTGAGTAAATGTTTATTGGATGTATTTCTTTTTAATGTGTGTTGGTTGGTACTTTCACATATATAAAAGACTGTGTAAGGGACTTGGGTGAATATGAAATTGTTACATCATGTTTGCTGTTCACCATGATGAAGGAGAAAGAAAACACCAATAGGTTCACAAAAACAACAAAATCTTTTATTGTTCCCACCACATAAGCAGAGTTGCTGATCTTTCAGGGCCACCAGACAAGAACTCGGGAGAATTGTTTCTTCTGGCAGTCCAAGTAGGAGCTGAAGTGGACCTATAAGTATAAAACCTGCAACCATCTGGGCCAAGTTACAGTTGTAATTTTAACCAGTCAGGACTTTGGGATTAGGACTTTCCCCAGTATTTTATCCTTATCAAATGACATTGAATATAAATGATGTGTTTTTGCCCAACCAATCAAATTCAGGTGCTCTTTCTGTTAGGAACAAGAATACTTAATTATTTGGGGCTGGCAAGAATGCCCAGAGAATCTCTGAACTCTTTTAACTCTTAAGTGTACAAACATAGAGACAGACAGACAGACAGACAGACAGATGGATAGATGGATAGATGGATGGATGGGGTAGAGTCCAACCATGCCACAACATCACACCATCTTTATTTATTTTCTCTGGCTTTTTTTTTAATAGACAAAAGTTCTTAGGAAATAGCCTCAAAGAAAAATGTTACACAAAATAAGAGTTACAGAAGGATGTTGATATTAAGTTCAAAGCAGAGTTTCATTCTATATGCTCATTATAAGCCCAAAGCAACAGTTTCTCATGGCTTTATCTTATCATAGCACACAACTGTGGCTTCCCCCTTGGACCTGCATGATTTTCCTTGAACACAAATTTGTCCCAAGCCTATTCCTTTTTTTAAAAAAAATTATTTATTTATTATATGTATGTACATCGTAGCTGTCTTCAGACATTCCAGAAGAGGGCATCAGATCTCATTACAGATGGTTGTGAGCCACCATGTGGTTGCTGGGATTTGAACTCAGGACCTTCGGAAGAGCAGTCGGTGCTCTTAACCGCTGAGCTATCTCTCCAGTCCTCTCGCCCTCCCGCCCTTTTTTTTTTTTTTGGTTTTTCGAGACAGGGTTTCTCTGTATAGCCCTGGCTGTCCTGGAACTCACTTTGTAGACCAGGCTGGCCTCGAACTCAGAAATTCGCCTGCCTCTGCCTCCCGAGTGCTGGGATTAAAGGCGTGCGCCACCACCATCCAGCCCACCCATTCCTTTTTTTAGTATAATTATGAAAGCTCATTGTATTTCTTATTATGCAGCCTTTACTTCCTATTATGAGGAGTGGGCACATTCTATTCTTGATTCTAACTTTATTACATCTTTCTAGCAAAACAACTAAGACCATCTTTTAAAATTTTCTTCCTCATCTTGATTCCTGGGATAAGGGAGGCACCCAGGCATCAATGGGGGTGACCTTAACTGTGACTCACAGCATTGGGGATGTGGAACCTGAAGAGGCCACCTCCTGTAGCCAGACAGGAACCCCAGTGGAGCAATAGAGACACCAACCCACCCACAAAACTTTCCACCCAAAATTTATTTTGTCTACTAGAAATGCAGGCATGGGGAATGGAACAGAGACAGAGGGAATGGACAGCCAATAACTGGTCCAACTTGAGACTCATAAGCCCACGGGCAAGCACCAATCCTTAACACTATTAATGATATACTCTGTTATGCTTGCAGTCAGGAGTCTAGCATGGCTGTTCTCTGAGAGGCTCCACCCACGAAGCTTCCAATTCAGGTTCATCTTGATTTTTCTGTGTCCTATGTCCAAAGTGTGCAATGTCTGTAGTATTGAGTCTTCAGATCAAATTCTGGTGGTCAGCCAACAGCAACGGGAATATCTTGCATTATTTCTGGGGCCTCTGGGATCTCCTCGGCTAACAGGAACTCATAGGAAATAATAGAACAGCTGGCATTGCAAATGAAATCCCTATTTCAAATAAGCAGCAGAAAATGGCATCATCACATAGGTAAAAATTTCCATAGGTTTTGTCCTTGTTTTTGATTTTAAAGGTATAAGAGATTGGAGTAGAGAGGACAGATCAATACAGAACACCAATGTAAAAAGGTTCAGTTTTCTATGAGGAAGTGGGGTATGTGGGTATTTTAAACAGTCTATGAAATGAATTTGAAGTCATCAAGGCAAGATGTTTGATGCTGTCAATGGTGCTGCTTCCTGTGCAAAGAGAAATTAAGAAGAGAGTAACATCCCTGGAAGAAGTATGAGGATTCTGTTGTCCTTAGGGAAAAAACTATCCTGAGAGAACAGTGTCTACAACAACAGTTTGATGTCACAGATAATATGAACCAGAAGAAGAGAGGCAGGTTTTTTTGCTTGCTATCTGGGGTTAATTCTGCAGGAGCAAACACAAGCTGCTAATAATAGGAGGACCGTGGTTAGAAGGCCCCTTAAGACAAAGAGGTGTGGATTATAAATAGAAATGACTCAGGCCTAGAAAAATAGCTCAGTAGTTGAAAACACACACTGGTTTTGCAGAGAAACCATATTCACTCCCCATCCCCCTTCTTGGACCGCTATCAATCACTTGTGACATTAGCCACCAGGAAATGTGCTGCCTTGGGCCTCTGTGGGCAGCCACAACTCACATGCACACACCCACACACAGGAACATAATTAAAATAAATAAATTTTAAGTGCCTATAGAAGAAAAATGATATTCAGACTAGAGCTTAGGTTAAAAAATGGGACGTCTGAACTGGAAGACTATGACAAGAACAGATGTATCACAGTTCCTACAAAGCACTACAGAATTATGTGTGTTATTATTTCCCCTGGTTTTAAAAATCACATTTTCAGCAAAAATCAATACACATGTAAAACTATGTATGTATATATTACACTTCTATGTATATATTGGAATAGGAGTAAACCACTAAATCCTGCATTTGGGGAATTAAAAGTGAAAAAGTTTTCTTTAAATGAGAGATTATTAGGGGAGTTTGTGTTGCCTCATGGAAAAGTAAGTGACTGTCTACTTACTTTCCTGTTGCTGTGACAACATACCCACCATTAGTGACTTAGGGGGGGAAGGCTTATTTCAGTTCACAGTTCCAGGGTATATCTCTCTGTCATGGTGAGAAAGGCATGGGACACTTCAGAGTACCATCTCCCTGACACTTTACCCATCTAGGAAACAAGACTGGAAGCAGGGGCTGGAGATATGGCTTAGCGGTTAAGAGCACTGACTACACTTCTAGGGGTCCTGAGTTCAAATCCCAGCAACCACATGATGGCTCACAACCATCTGTAATGAGATCTGACGTCCGCCCTCTCCTGGAATGTCTGAAGACAGCTACAGTGTACTCACATATAATAAAACTTAAAAAAAAAAAAAAAAAAAGAAAAGACTGGAAGCAGGACCATATAACAGCCCTCAAAGTCTGTCCCCAGTGGTGGCCTGAGCCACTGCTGAGGCCCCATGTTCCAAAATTTTCATAATTTCACAACAGAGTGCCATAACCTGGGGACCAAGTGTTCAAAGATATACAAGCTTATGTGGGGAGACATTTCACATTCAGCCTATGATGGCAAACCATTACAGGTGTCAGTAAGTGATGCTAAAATAGTTTCTGTTGGATAGAGACAGTCCTGTGATACAGAGGATCAAAGCGAGGAAGTAATAAAGACAGAAATTCAATATTTGCATAAGGAGAAGAGAATTGACTGGGCCAAAGCTTGATGGCAGTGAAGCATGCAAAGGAGAAGTCACTGCAGAGGAGTGTCTGGTCACATTTGTACAATCCAAAGCATGTAGACCTCAAATACATTAAAAAAAATAGCTCCCTCCCTTTTAAAAAAATTTATTTATTTAGTGGGGTGTGTGTGTGTGTGTGTGTGTGCAGGTGGGGTGTGTGTGTGTGTGTGTGTGTGTGTGTGTGTGTGTGCAGGTGGTGTGTGTGCATGCAGGTGGGATGTGTGTTTGTGTATGTGTGTATGTGTGAGTGCAGGTGGTATGTGTGTGTGTGTGTGTGTGTGTGTGTGTGTGTGAGTGCAGGTGGTGTGTGTGTATGTGCAGATGAGATGTGTGTGTGTGTGTGTGTGTGTGTGTGTGTGTATCTGCCCTGAATTCTTCTAGCCTGCACAGTCACAGTCAGCTCTACTTTATGCCAACTCTAACAATGGTCGCTGCTCCACGGGCACATTCCTTAACTATTCTGTGTTCACATGGCTGGAAAGATGTGCTCAGAATGAGAAACTGAATGGAAAGGCTTGTAAGACCAGTATATGGTCACTGTGACTGAGAGAGACTCCAAGACACAGTGACCTTGGAAGGCTGAGAGGGACATGGCCCAGCCTTGCCACCACTTCTGCACTTACCCTGTGGGTTCTGGATCAAGTAGAGGATGTACATTATGGAGAATTCCAGAGCCTTCCTTCTTACATGTCAGTTCTGATGCTAGTGAGGAAGGGGTGGAGGAACGGGCCCTCCGTGGCTGCTGTACCTCCTCACTCATCCCTTCCCCATGTATCTGTAATAAAACAGTCAGCTTCAGGGAGTGGTCCCCCCTATGCCTTCTGTTGAGGTTCTTAGACACTTCTCAAATTGTTAGATACATACTTCTCATTGTGTTAGTTTCAACATCATCACTTTTCATTATCAAAAGGTGGTTTTAAGACAAAATAAAAAATTTGGGGAAACTTACTTCTAAATCAGGCCTGGTCCTTAAATGGAGACAAATGGGGTTTATGTTGTCCGTTCACACACACACACACACACACACACACACACACACACACACACAATGAAATTAAGCCAGCAATTCTATAGGCTTCACTACCCAGAAGGAAGCAGCTTGCATTTTACCGTGCTCTGTTTGGAATTTTTCCCTGTGTGATTCATAGGAAGACTTGTGCATATTTGTTAGAAGATCTTGCTATTTAAAGGTCTACCATCTCCAGATAGCTCCCTTGAGCTCAGGACAAAATAGAAGACTCCCTTTCCCAGCAGGGCTTCCTCTTCTCTATCTTACCTGGGGAGCCCTACCCCCACACTCTATCTGAGGAGTGTCACATAATCCTTGTCCAAACTACAGGTTCAAATTCCTGGAATGGGTCTCTATGCAAATGAGTTATCCCCAGTACCTTAAACCTCAGTCCATGAAACCACTCTATAAAGAACGGCTTCCCACTCTCCAAGGCTTATATAGTCCTTGCTCTCCCCTAGTAAAAAGCTTAAACTGATTGACTATTGTTTAAGAGAGCTGTTTTCTTCCTTTCTTTCTTTCTTTCTTTCTTTCTTTCTTTCTTTCTCTTTATTGGATATTTTCTTTATTTACATTTCAAATGTTATCCCCTTTCCCGGTTCCACCCCCACCAACCCCTATCCCATCCCCCTCCCTGCTTCTATGAGGGTGCTCCCCCATCCACCCACCCACTCACTCCCTGATTCCCGCCCTGGCATTCCCCTAGGGAAGGGGCATTGAGCCTTCACAGGACCAAGGGCCTCTTTTCCCATTGATGCCCAACAAGGCCATCCTCTGCTATATATGTGGCTGGACCCATGGATCCCTCAATATGTACTCTTAGGTTGGTGGTTTAGTCCCTGGGAGCTCTGGAGGGGAGGGACTAGTTGGTTGATATTGTTCTTTCTATGGGGTTGCAAACCCCTTCAGAGAGCTGTTTTCTAAAAGAGCTGTAACAGAGAAATCTTTGGAGAAGACAACGCCCCCCCCCAGCCCCCCTCTGCATTCACTGCCTGATGAGGATCTTGCTGATCAACCTATTCTGGACTTCTGGTTCCATCCTTTACCTCTCTGACCCCAGACACTACAAAGGAAGAAGTGGACCCAGGAGCTCAGCTCCACTCTATTCTCCCTGCCAGATGTGCCACAGTGCCTGGACATACCAAGGGAAGAAGTGAAAACAAAAACAAAAACAAACAAACAAACAAAACCCAGAACCACACATGCATCCGATGTAGAAAGTTTCTAGACTAATTTAAGGAGCCAAAGAGCACAAAAAAGAGGGTGACCTCAGTGATTCATAATTATAAGTTGTGATAATGAAGAGAAGCCAGGGAAGAAATAAAAGAGGCTGTGGTTCCTAAGCAGGTATTTACTATTTTACGTTTTATTTCCTATGCATGGGAGCTTTCCATGCTGCTTGTCAAGGTACCATCACTTGCGTGCCTTGTGTGTCTAGAGTTACAGTCCATTGGGAGCTTCCATGTGAATGCTGAGAATTGAATCTGGCCCCTCTGCAAGAGCAACAAGTTATAGTAAACTCTGAGCATGTCTGTCTGGAATTTTTCCCTGAATGAGCAGAGATATTAGGTACAAGAAAATAAGGAAAGAATATAAAGGAAAGCATTTCCTTGGGTGACTAACAAGAAAGACTAGTACTTCAGACGGGGAAAAAAATGTGAAAGAACCCCCATCAAGGTCAGAATGAATCAAACTAGGAGACTGTGAAACAGCAGAGAGAAGGAATAAGGTTCCCCAGAGAAGCAGCTGCTGCCAGCACAGAACAGGAAGCTGCTACTTCGTGCCTAGAGCGCCACCTTGCTGACATAAATAAAACTAAAGCCTTAAACTCAAGTCTCTGGTGCTCTCCGCTGCATTAAGGTCTGTTGCTCTCATCATCTCCTGGCTCCGCCCCATCTCATCTTTGCTAATTTCCCGGTCCCAGCACATGTTTTCTTAGAGTTCTGTAGCTAGACCTAGAGGTCACTTGTAATTCACTGGACAGTCCAGCTCCAAAAGGAAAATGTGACTAGTCCATTGCTTTCAGTCACGGCATTTGCCAAGGCCGATGCCCATGACATTTCAGGACCCCATAGGCACAACAGACTTGAGCAGCCCATTTCGGCTCTCGCTTCTTTTCTGTTCATGCTGAGTCCCTAGAAATGTGACTGTCTTACGGTTGGGGGTTTACCAGCTGTGACTTACCTGTGCAAAGGGAGTGGGCTTTGGTGACTTAAGATGCCCTGTCTCATCTACATGGACCTTCCTCCCCCACCATTCCCCCTTTTCTTTGCAGTGTTTACAACTTCAATGTGGTTAGTAGTGGATGTTTCCCCCTTCAGACTTGAGGTCTCGTTCCTTGCTGCTGTTAACTGTAGTTTTGCCTAGACCATTATTTGTGATGATACTGAGTAACCATGGAGCATCTGACTTCACTTCCTGTTGGCTTTCTGCTCTTTGCACATTCCCTAGTGACTGGATGTCTTGCCTTGTCTTGAGCTGATCTTGTACATGGTTATAAACCCCATTGTGTACAATTTCCATGAGATTAAGGTCTGTACCAATATCTCACAACTAGGACACATTCATAACTCTAATTCAAATGATTTGTGTCAACAAGGAATTCCCTCCACCCTCCAACTGAAAAAGCCCTTCGCTTAACTCATGTCGGTGAGGGTTGTGGGTAACCATTGCAGACAGTCCATATGTTGCAAGAATATAGATAGCAAAGTTTGGATAGCATATATTCTAGGCTTCAGTCATAATGATAAAATTTGAGGGTGTAATACATATAAGGAGGAGAAAACCAATGAAAAATAGTAATATGCATGAAGAGGGAGATTTCTCAGTGGTCAAAATGTTTGATGTACAAGCATAAAGACCCGAGTTTTATCTTCATCACTCGAGAAAAACAAAAAACAAACAAAACCCTCCAAGCATGGTAAGCCTTGGTAAGGTAAAGGTAAGATCAATTCCCAGAACACACAGAAAAGAGAGATGGAGGGAACCAACTCCACAAAGATACCCTACGACCATTACACATACATCATAACACACATACTTCACACATAAAGTAATATTTTTTTAAATCTACAATCTCATAAATCCATGACCTAGTCTCACTTTCAAACCTAAACTACACATAGCCAATATTAAGAAGAGATGTAAAGGGCTATTGACCATATTGCATTAGGCATATTATCCACTGTAGCCAACCAAATATAAAAGCACATTGTGTTCTTTGTCTCAGCTTTTTAAGGCATACATTGAATGTTTTTTTCATATATTCTCAAATATCTAGATCTTAGATCTTAGTAGAGATGAGAGGGTTAAAAACGAGCTAGCCAACAGAGCTCCTAGTGAATATAGTGGGTATCAATGAGCCGGAGTGGGTATCTTGCTACTTTCCAGGAGAACTGCTTTACAAGGTTTACCAACTTCCTGGGAAAAGATCAAGTTCTCCTGGAGATAGTTACCATGTGCCTCAGCCTGGCCTACAATGAGAGGCTGCCAGATGACAAGACTGACTCTATAAACATCCTAGGCAGGATGATCTAGACAATGGAATTGAAGTAGCCGCAAGACAAGACACCCTCCTGAGCTGCCAGTGAGTGTGACATGTGCGGTGGAGAAGAAATGAGGCCTTCCCTAAGTACCAGCTGCTGGCTTCAATCTTTATCATAATTAAGATGGCCCTCTGAACTCGCTATTCATAGCTTCCACACAGGTTTTCACAGATGAATCATTGCTTTTGGGGTTTCTATATTATGCAATTCTCTGCAGAATACAAGGTGATCAATAAATTGAAAGCATACCTCTGTACCTAAAGGTTCATAACAGGACTCGTATGCATGCACCTTGAAATACATCTGCGTTACCTGGGCAGAGTCTCTACAGTTCAGCATTCTTGGATTAAGCATATTGTTGTCCAATGCATTTGCTGTGTCCTGGCTCCAGACGCATCTGTGTATTATAAGTGACTGAATTCTGAAATATTTGAGAATTCGTTTTCCTACCCTGCTTTCTCACTCGTAATGCTGAATGCTGTCTTGAGTTTGTAGTAATGTTTTGCTCCAAAGGAAAAGCAACTGTGTAGAAAACCAGTTTTCTACACAGAAAAAAAAAAAAAAGTAACCAGTACTCCCCAGAACTGTGTCTCTAGTTGCATAGAAAAAGGAGAAAATTTCAGGCTGGGCAATGAGAATGTATTCATCAGACTACTTATGAATCTGGGTCCAGTGGCACATGAAAACCTTATGTATCATCTGTAATTATTATACCAGTTGGAGATTTGATTGGAAGAGCAGACAGGCAGGCTGTGCAACAACAGGCACTTGACATTTTAAATGCTCCTGATATTATAGCATTGACATTTCATTTTTCATATCCTTTCCCTCCAAAATGAAATGATGAATGGGGTTTCTTGATGGGTTAGAGCTTTTAAGTTTTCTGTCCTATATCACGGGCCCATTAGCACGTCTGCCAGTGAATGGCTTTCTTACAGAAACACCTCAAAGGCTTCCGAGACCACATGTGAACCATCTTTGTGTCAAAGTCTTCCTGATTATGCTTTCATATTCAAATGAGAGTTAAAGCATACAATTCAGGGAATACTGAAGAGACAGAGATGGACTGTCTTATATACTTATTAATATCAATATAGAGATAAGGATGAAGGTTTAAATGAAAGATAAATGACAATAACAATGGAGAGCAGAAATATCTAGGAGATTTTCTTCCCTCAAATCCTCTGTGAAGATTCACTCTGATGTACACATGGTATAATAAAGAATGTGGACATAAAATGATCACAGGTAAAATACAGTGAGTAAGATTACTGCAACCGTATGATGAAATTCTATTGCAAAATGTAGGTTATGGATTGGATTTTATGCATCGTGGCAGTGGCAGTTAAAAGGAAAACACTATCATAAGAGGCGGAATATCAGCAAGACAAATAACACAGAAAGTGTTTGTGCTGTCAGATGACAGACTGTCTCCAGTTGTTAGGGTTCCACGAATTCCAGAGATTTGCAAATACAAGGTGTTATGCAGTGTTAAAGATAGATCATTTTGTCTGTGGAGGGAGACAGCATGCCACAGAGCAAATGGGGCAAAAAAAAATGGACTCGACATTCTCTGCTGGCATAGGGCTGCTGCTGAAGCAAGGTGGGCAGGAGAAGGTCATACCCTTCTGCCTGTCACTGAGAAGTTTCCTGCTAATATCCGCAAAGGGTTCAGTGGGGAAGAAAATGCCTGGTAAAAGATACACAGAAGTGGATGCTCACAGTCATCTATTGGATGGAACACAGGGCCCCCAATGAAGGAGCTAGAGAAAGTACCCAAGGGCTAAAGGGGTCTGCAACCCTATAGGTGGAACAACAATATGAACTAACCAGTACCCCCCCCCCCTGAACTGTGTCTCTAGTTGCATATGTAGCAGAGGATGGCCTAATAGGCCATCAATGGGAGGAGAAACCCTTGGTCTTGTGAAGATCATATGTTCCAGTACAGGAAAATGCCAGGGCCAGGAAGCAGGAGTGGGTGGGTTGGGGAGCAGGGCCGGGGGAGGGTATAGGGGACATTCGGGGTAGCATTTGAAATGTAAATGAAGAAAATATCTAATAAAAAATTTTTAAAAAGATACATATGGACAGGTGGGCCCAATCAGTCACATAGAGCAGGTTCTGGAACGAGGGCTAGGACTGAGAGCCTGCCTTGTAGTTTTCCCACAGGTGGGGTTGGTCTAGTAGGTTCAGTAGAGTCCTAGAGATATCCTCTCTACCCTAGGATATTCTCTCTATAGACTCGGAGCATCTAAGCCTGCTTCACACCCAGCCTTTTGTCCATCTTGTATGTTGAAGCCTGATGCTGGGGTGTTTTCCAGGTTCCTGAGTCTGTCCCAGACCCCCTCAGCACTTCTTCCCTTTGGAATCATGACTGGCTTGTGAAGTTCACTCTGAGGAGCCATTGACAGCACAGTTATTCTTTGTGATAAAAAGAGTTATCACACACGGTCCACATGGTTCTCCTGGGCCGTCCTCTAGGAAACTGCTTTGGTGAGCAGGGACAGAGAGAAGTTTCTAAAAGTTTGTTTAAAAATCAAAAAAAAAAAAAAAAAGGAACAAAACAAAACAAAACAAAAAACTAAAACCCCATAAATTCCATCAATTTCATAACTTTTCCTGAGAACAGGACTACAAAGATAAGTTTGAAACTTACAGATACAAAATGTAAGTTAGTCCATGATTATCTCAGCTTGGAAAAGAAGAGAGACTGAAAAGACCAAGACTGTATCTCCCTCAACTTCCCATCTTTTACAGACCTGTACCCCCACTTACCACCTCCAGATACCATCTCATTCTCCAACAGCCCCACTCCAGCCATGCTCCTCAATGCTGTCTGAAGTTTACTTTGGGTCTAAGGAAACACTCCTGATCTCCACGGGAAGCCGTGCCTCTTTAGTGATCCAGGTTCCCTCACATATTTTCTTGTTGCGACTAGATGCTGGGAGAAAGCAAGTGAGGAGGAGAAGGCTTACAGTTTGAGTAGATTATGACCGGTATGGCAGAAAAGGCATCGTAGCAGGAATAGTAGGCAGCTGGTTACACTGTGATCACAACAGGGAAATAGAGACCAGACAGAAAGTAGGACTGGATTATAAAACCTCAAGGCCCTTTCCCACAGTGGAGCCTTTCCTTCAGAGAGGCTCTACTTCTTAAGGTTCCTTCCAACACAGCACCATTTGCTTCAGGCCAAGTGTTTGAATGTGTGAGTCTATGAAGACTTTTCACATTCAAAGCATAGCACACATGTTTTAAAGTATTTTCTTCATATTATGAGTATAGCCTACTTGCAGTTACTTAATATTTATGTTTTTATGTTTTTTCATCAGAACTCTATGCATTTCCTTTCTTCGTGGTTCTAGAGTAACAATTTCACCAAGAATGTCCATGTGTCTGAAGAGTCCCAAGTAACCTTTAATGACCTTCTGACCATTTATCAAAGATCTGGGATACAATCACAATCACATCACCATTCCATAAGAACCTAGATTCTTCAATATATTTCTTGTCTTATTTCTACAATTCATCATTGCCTGCAGGGTAGATGATCCTTGAGAAAGAGAAAAATGAAGGTGATCATATTGCAGGGTCTGATAATATTGGCTTTATGAGAATGACACTCTAAGAAAAAGCAATAACTGTTTAGTTAAAGATACACAGGAAGAAGATAGCCTGGTTTATTGGTTCAACAGGTAGAAAAATAAAGAAAAAAGATGCTCAGGATGAAGAGGCAGATGGCTGGACACAAGGACAAGTAGTGATTCATTTTCTATCCTTCCCCACGCAGGTCCATGACCCACAAGCAGGGCTTGGCTTCTGCACCAACAAAGAACATTCCAACCATAGAGTGGCATCTGTTGCAAGTAGAAGAGTAGATTAAAGGTGGCTTAGGTAGGGCCAGTGTTACATTCATTTTTCTTTCCAAAACGAATTGGCATAAAAGTAATTGGTGAAATATATGAGAAAAATATGCTTTGTGTAAAATAGAATTTATGACTGAGAAAACAATAATTTAAAGGAACACTTAGTACATCAGAGAAATAACACGAGGGTTGGGAGAAGTGGCTTTCCCCTCTACAACCTTATATTAGAATAACCTTTAAAAGTGAAAATGAAATACAGAAAGTCCTGACATTTAAAAGCAAGCTAAGGTTTCATGCTTGCTGGGGAGATCTAAGTCACTGAAACCCAGTGGACAGGGAATAGATTTTTCAATACTCAGATCGTGTTTCTGGGGACAGCTGTAACTAGACAAAGCTAGATGCTCAGATTAAACCAACAGACAGAAAGCATTCTCAGAGGGATGACTGACTACATTAGGAGAACTATACAAGGGAGGGAGGATTGTTCTGTGGAAAGAGAACTGGGCTGAGCCCCAGGTCTAGGTTCTTCTGACCCTTAGTCTTCCCCTTTCTAAAGTGAAATGATCAATCTCTGAGATTCCTCCACTTCTATTAGTTTGATTCAATGAGACTGTCACAGTGTGGAGTATAACACAAATGTATGAAAAAAATTGTCAATATTTGACTAAAATTAGCAGATGTGTAGCTTGGTCTTCATGCAGGTCCCCCAACAACTGGGAGTGAGGAGCTGTCTCTAAATCTGTTGCCTGCCTGTGGATCTCATTCTTCTAACTGGCCTGCCTTGTCTGACCTCAGTGGGAGAGGATACGCCTAGTCCTGCAGTGACTTGCTATGCCAGGGTGAGGAGATACCCAGGAGGGCCTCCACTTTCTCAGAAGAGAAGGGCAGGAGATGGGGGATGGGAGGAGAGACTGTGTGAAGGGAGACCAGGAGGAGTGGGGCAGAAATTGGAAAGTAAAATGAATAAATAAATTAATTAATGGAAAAAATTGGCAAAGCCAAGGCATTGGTTTTCATTTACTTGTTTATTCTTTTGCTTTTAGAATCCTTCAATTTTTAATTATTTTTTCATTTATTCTTTACACATTTCATATATTATATTTATATCCTATTCTTTTCCATCCCTCCAGCACTTCCCAGATGCTTCTCTATTTCTTATCACCACCCCCTCCACTTCATGGTCCTTTTCTCTCTTAAAAAAAAAAAGCAAAAATCCAGGGATGTGAATTAATTTATCAACTAATGGAAAAACAAACAAACAAACAAACAAACAAACAAACCAAAGAACAGAGCTACTAAGCAACATGGCGTCTGATTGTGTTGGTCAACTACTCCTGAGCTTGAGGCCTGCTCTGGCCCGTGATGACCAATGTCACTCCATTTAAGATAACTGATTTTCCCTCTCCTAGCAGCTATTATTTGGAAATAACTTCTCAGCCAAAAGTGGTAGTTTGCACTTACTTCTCCTCCTCTCTGCTGGGACTTTGTCTGGATTGACCGTGTGCAGGTCTCGTGCATGCTGCCAATGCTGTTTTCCTACCCATTCTTTAGAGGTCCCTGAGGCTTATTTTTAGTGTTTTAGAATCCTATAGCCAGTGGATCTTTGCTACTAATAAACTGTACCTGAGTTGCTCATTGCTGTCCCTATAGATAAGTCAACTTTGCTCTCTATTGTGTATGAAATGCTACATGAGAGAGAGGCTGTCTGGAAATCCTTTTCCAAATAAGAAGAAAACATATGGCTCCACTATGCAGTGTGATTTTAATGCTTGACCACCACACGGTCTCTATGGTTCTCTTTGGTTGCCATGGAGATGACCAGAGGCCATCCACACTTTATTTCTTAGCATTGACCTTTAAAGTACATTGAGGCTATGGACTCATGAATATTTCTTTGGTAAAATACAAAAAAACATTCAGATGCACTTGTTGGCATTTATTGCTACAGATGTGACTCTGGCCAAGTTGTTTTCGCCAAAAAAATTAAACCTAAGTTTCCAGGTTAATGAAATCAAATTAAAATGCTTATTAATTACTGTAGGGGTGACACATCTCCATCAGCAGGGGCTTGGCAGGCTGTCACTGTGCGCTTAGAGAACATCATATGGATACAATTTAGATTCTTCAGGCACTCAGGTAGAAGCCATGGGTGCTCCCTGGGAAGTGCTCCCTTGTCTGGGCAGGCAGTCACCTGCAGACTTATCCCAGCCAGTTTCATTGCCTGTTCTGGGCCATTTTAACTGGCCTGTAGTGAAGTCTGGGTAAACTACAGTTTGATAACTGTGACCTCTGGATAGACAAAGCATTTTAAATGTCAACAGTCCCCAAAAGATCACTTGCCCACAAATTTCTATTGTTCCCCCACACCCCGTGCTCTTCAAAAAATAATGAGCCCCACCCACTTTTAGAAAAAAGTACTTAAAATAGAGGTCACTCTTTGCTTCCTTTCCAGCATGGGTGTCCAGATCTTTCCATTATTAAGTGATCTCATAAATAATTCGTATTAAGATCCTGTACCCCCTGCAAGTGGTGTGGTGTGATGTGGTATGGTGTGGTATGGTGTGGTGTGGTGTGGTGTGGTATGGTGTGGTGTGGTGTGGTGTGGTGTGTGTGTGTGTATGTGTGTGTGTGTGTGTGTGTGTGTGTGTGTGTGTGTGTATGTGTGTGATACAGAGGCTGATGTCTAATGTCTTCTTCAATTGCTTTCCATGTTGTATTGAGGCGAGAGCTCTCACTGACTCCCAGGATTTAACGACATGTCTCATTTTCCTGAGCTCAGCAACTACAGGCAAGCTTCTATGGCAGCCTGGCATTTGTGTGGAATATAGAGATTGGAACTCAGGTCTTCACACTTGGGCAGCAAACACTTTACCTACTGTACTGGCTAGTTTTTGTGTCAACTTGACACAGCTGGGTTATCACAGAGAAAGGAGCTTCAGTTGGGGAAATGCCTCCATGAGATCCTCCATTTTCTCAATTAGTGATCAAGGGCCTCTTGTGGGTGGGACCATCTCTGGGCTGGCAGTCTTGGGTTCTATAAGAGAGCAGGCTGAGCAAGCCAAGGGAGGCAAGCCA
>CACVCL010020028.1:0-92381 GCA_902729485.2 Mus minutoides | reverse complement strand
TGTGTGTGTGTATGCAGTCATGTTTGTGTGCATGCATTCGTATGAAGGTCTCAGGTGCATTTCCCCCTTGTTCTTTGACACAGGGTCTCTGGTTGGCTCGCTGGTTAGGCTAGCCTGACTGATCAGCACCCAGGGATCCTTTTTCCTGTTTCCCCAGCAGTGGGATTACAAGGCGTCAAGCTACCATGCTCCACAATACTGGACTCTGTTTGCCAACACCATGTCAAGATTCTAGTTCTCAGCCGGGCGTGGTGGCACACACCTTTAATCCCAGCACTCGGGAGGCAGAGGCAGGCGGATTTCTGAGTTCAAGGCCAGCCTGGTCTACAAAGCGAGTTCCAGGACAGCCAGAGCGACACAGAGAAACCCTGTCTTGAAAAACCAAAAAAAAAAAAAAAAAAAAAGATTCTAGTTCTCAGTATGAGTCTTTTAATTTCTAGACGTTCTGTTTGGTTCTTCCCCAAGTTGGCTGTGTCACTTTTTAATAGTTTCCTGTCCTTTCCAGGCCTTCCTGTCTTGAAGTTTATGTCTGTAATTGAGGTGAGCAGGGCTGACCTGTCTGTCATCCATCTAATGAGCTCACGCTCTCCAGCCAAGAGCACTGGCTTCTGTCTCTGTCACTTGCTGGTTCTCCCTGGCCGTGTCCCTGGGTTGTTTAAACCCAGCGAGTGCAGCTGGTTTTGTGCCCACCCAGGACCTCCTGAAACCCTGTAGTGTCCCCAGGGCTTGGGCTGACTGCCCCAAGGCCACAGTGACAGCCGAAGCCATCGCACCTTCGTGGGTGTTCTTACTCCTCGTGTGTCTTCCTCTTCTCTCCCTTAGTTTCCTTCTCCATGAACCTCGGGGTAACTCAGAGGAGCAGGCATGCTCATGGGAGTATGGGGTGTTCAATGCTGTCTGCCCATTCCTGGGGTTTAAATCCTCCTGTACCCTCAAGCTCTCTATCAGCCACCAACCAACTGCCCTGGGGTCAGAAGACCACTGTTTCTTTGTAGAGCTCATGAAAGGGAACCTAGTCCTTGTGGGAGGGTATCTAGCCTGGTCCTTCTCACTAAGCCATTGAAGCCAGTTCAAGCCAGGCCTGGTGACCACCCCCTGAGTAGATATCACCACCCCCTGAAGACACAGTTCTAGTGTCCTCTCTGGATCTGCATTTGCTGTCACAGCATGGCTTGTGGCTCTGTGTCCTGGTTCCAACTTTGCAGAATCTTGAAGACGGTGCATTGATTTTTTTCCCCCCTAACTGTAGCCAGCATTTTTTGGTTTTCATGGAACGTTGCCCCAGGGGGATAGCTCCACCTTCAATGGCAGCAGAGGTGTGACTAGATCTACCTGCTGACATCTCTGTCTGGCATCTGGAAGGCCTCAGGCCCAGGACTAGAGAAAAGCAGATCCAGGGCGTGTCCCTGCCATATTTTGACAAAGGACAACCTGAGACCCAGTCCATGGTTTCCCAGTGCCCAAGGCTTAAATCTGAGGAGAGCATCAAGGGGACCGCCCTAAGGTTAGATTGGTGGCCCTGCTCCCAAACCTACTCTTGCTGTGGACTCCAAGGCTCCTTCACACTGCGAGCATGCCAGTTAGCGTGCAAGGCTTCCCCACCCAGGCCCCACACTAGTGACAACATATCCCAAACCCACGGGCCATGCCTCACCCTCTGGGAGCTGTGTGGGTGGAGGAGCAGCCAGAGCATGGCAAGGGAGCACCAGACTGAGTTCCCATGCCACACCTGCTGCTCAAACATCTGGATCAAGTGCCTACAGACCTTTCCATCTCCTCATCACCCACAGGGGTACACTGAGGCAGACCAGGAGGTCTGAGAGAGAGAGAGAGAGTGAGAACGGGACCATATGCCGGGGCTGTCCCCACTTGGTCTATAGTAGGCACTTACTAAAGACAGGCTCCTCCTGTTCCTCTTATCACTTACTCATTGAATACTCTGTGCCATGTGCAGGCGGTCATCCTAGGGGCACATGGAAGCAGAGCTGTCTGTCTCAAGCTCACATCTGTGCAAGCAGCATTGCCAGTGGGCAAGGCGGGTGGGAATCAAGGCATCAGGTGGATGGTAGGTGTAGTTTGCCATTATTACTTTGAGTGACTGGTATACAGCCCCCCAGGCACGAGGATGAGGTGGTGAATTGGTGCTCTCAGTCACGTGAATCCTTCATGGAACCTCCTACCGCTGTCCTTTTCTTTCCTCCTCCTCCTCCTCTTCTCCTTCCTTTTCCTTCTCTTCTACTTCCTCTTCTTTGTCCTCCTCCTCCTCTTCCTCTTCTTCCTCCTTTTATTTAGGGTTTTTTTTTTTTTGAGATAGAATCTCATGGCTAGCTTTGACCCTGCTATGTTGGTAAAGCTGGCTTTGAATGCCTGACTCTCCTGCCTGTCTGGGGTTATGGACTTGGGTCATCTGCCTGCTCAAAGTTCTAGTTTAGTTTTCTTTCTGTGTTTGTTTGTTGTTGAGACACTCTCACAATGTAGCCCAGGGTGACCTAGAAGTTAGTATGTAGCCCACGCTAGCACCACAGGACACCTCTTGAACCCTGCTTTAATCTCTCAAGTGGTAGGATTGCAGGAATGAGCCACCATACCTGGCTTCTTCTGTAAAGACGGTTCTAGAACCATCTCCAGTGAATTCAAAGCTCTTTCATTTGGAGCTCAGGATAGAGAAGCCTGTAATTCCTCAGCCGAGTTGTAATTGAATTGACTTTATCTCTCCTCTGGATGGAGGCTTCTTGGGGACCTGTCCCTTCACAGGCCCCTGTGGCTTAGCTAGGCTGTGCCCTCCCTGCCTTATGCCCATGAGTTTGTAGTTTCAAATGTAGTAGTTCAGGGTTTAGGAGTAGGGATAGAACTCAAACTCAGTCCTTTGCAGCCTTTGGCTGGGCTGAAGGGACCTGGCCATGCCCCAGGCTCCTCCTACTGTGGGAGTGCTGTGGTCAGGCAGGGTACCACGTTTTCTAAACATTTTAGTGTATTTTTGCTAAATGGGTCCCACGACCCCATTCACCAACCAGATGTTTCCTTGGGAGAGACCCGAGTGCTCACGTCAGCAGGGCCCACTTTCCCAGGGATGCTGGGACTGCAAAGAATATTTTGGGTCTTTGCGTGCAGGCAAACACTACACAGAGATGAATCTGGGTTTGTAGTGGAAAAGCTAGCCTCCACCACACGTGGTCTCTACTGGCCTCTACCACTCGTGAGACAACAGACATCTCCCCTGAATTAGGGATGTCCCATGACATCAGCCTGTGAGTCACCAGGGCTGGGGACTCCGTGACAGGGCTGGCCGAAGCAGGCATAGCCAAATCTTCGTCAGAGCTGAAGCTGTACTTAGCTCCTTTGGTCCCTTGTATTGACTTTGCCTGTAGGGCCAAAGCTGGGGCTCAACTGCCTAAGGTCACCAGAGACCTGTCTGTCTTCAAACCAGACCTCATATCACCTGCTTTTAGGTAAGGGAGCAGGGCCTGGAGAGGTTAAGACACTTGCCATAGACCATTCATGCTGAGTAGGATTCTGACCCCAGCCTCCCAGGCCCATCCCATGTGCACCAGGGGTGCAAAAGGACAGGGTATTTCCATCCTAAGACTCGAGGGTGTCTTCTGTATCCTGGAATGAGATGTGTCTCTTCACAGAGGAAGAGCAGGCCTGTGGCCAGATCCTTCCATCCCTGAGCTCTGGCCTGAACTATCTTGTTTGTCTGTGAGGGAATCTCAAGAAGTCCATGCTGGCAGGGCATTCCCTGTGAGGCTGAGGATGACCTTGAATTTCTGATCTCCTGCCTCTTATCTCTGGAGTGCTGAGATTATAGACATACAACACTGCACCCAGTTTATGGGGTACTGGAGCTTGAACCCAGTGCCTCGTGCATGCTAGGTGAGCGCGCCACCAACTTTGCTACATCTCTATTGTGATCTACCTCTTTGTGCCAGGTGGGAGCGCTGCACTGCTCTGTCAGCTCCCAGAGGCACCAACCTCGTGGCAGTAGCTCTGGACAAGCGTGCTTACTTCCTCCCCTCTTTCAGATGTTCGGTTAATTTGGTTGATTGGTTGGTTGGTTGGTTGGTTGGTTGTTTGATTGAAACTCATTATGTAACCCAGAACAAGAGCTTTAGAAACAATCCTGTGTCAGCATCCCAGAATGGTCTTTCAGATGACATTGGCCCATTTCTTTTTGCAGTCCAGCAGCCTGCAGTACATCTTTGGGCTGGGCCACTCACTCAGCCTCTGGTCCTGAGATGGGCAGGCCACACTGGCTGTTCTCAACCCCATGACAAACTCCTTCATGTCTCAGAACTGTAGATCCTATAGACCCTCAGGCAGAGCTCCAGTCTTCTAGGTCTTGGGAAAGATCTGGGCAATGCACTGCATGTTTATGTGGCTATGTAGTCAGCTGTTGTCTCTTGATAAAGGGCCTTTTCCAAGGGACATGTGTCTATAGAGAACCAGGGGCCAGGCATGGCACTGCTGTCTTTGGGGAAACACAGTTTGGGTCTGAATTGGGTGGACTCTGCCAGCCAAGAGCTGGTAGGCTAAAGGGACTTCTTCACAAACTTAAGTGTCCCTTGTGCAATGGTGCTTTTCTTCTCCAGCTGGTGGTAGCAATCAGTTCTTGTGAAGCCATTAGTAGCCCTTGGGTTTCCTTCCTGTCGCTCAACAGAGAAACATGACTTATGGTGGTAACATACACTCATGGAAGCTTATGGGGAAATAGGTTCATTTTTCTCACAACTCCAGGTTGCAGTTTATCATTGTAGGTAAGTCAGGCAACAGAAACTGGAAGCAACTAATAGCATTCACAATCGAGAACAGTGAGTTAATACATATGCACTTATACTTAGCTTACTTTTCCTACTCTTATTCAATATAGGATCCCATGCCCAGGGAATGATGCCACCCACAGTGGGCAGGTCTTCCAATTCATTAAGACAGTCTGTCATGGAAATGTGTCCACAGCCCAGCATGATGTTATATTATATCAAATTGACAAAAATAACTATCACACTTGTCCCAAGTCTAAACAGCACTGGACTTGAACTCTTGGTGTCCCTGTGTCAGGCTGTCAGCACTTCAAGGATAAAGGTCATAGATATACTGGAGTTAGGTTATGAGCAAGGAGAGCCTCCAGGAGTATCTTTTCAGTGAGCTCTGAGAGGCCACAGTCAAGGCTGAGGGGTATGGACCTGGAATCATGAAGGGTCCTCTGTTGTTGCTAGGCTTTGGGGACTCTCACTTAACCCCTGAAAACATCCCAAGTGTTTCATACCCCTAAGATCCCCCTGGCTGTGACCTGAGGATTCTTGCATAAAGTGCTGTATGAAAGGAAGGTCCCTAGCCTTGTTGAACACTGTCATGGGGCTGGTGGCAGGCAAAGGCAGCCACATGTCATCAATTACAGCTGGGTACCAAGGTGGAAAGGGGCTCTAGCTGCCAAACACACTAATAGCTCCTTTTCTCTCTCCAGACCAAAATCCATGGTGTCGGGTTTGTGAAGATCCATGCACCCTGGCATGTGCTCTGCAGGGAGGCTGAGTTTCTGAAACTGAAGATGCCCACAAAGAAGGTGAGTGGGCATGTTTATATTGTAGAACACTGGTCTTGATGTGAGGACACCTGGAAGTGGGAGTGAGGACACAAGGGGAGATATCCACTGTGAAGCATCTGACCCTGCCTGGGGTGGTCTTCAGAGACTCTGGGCCAGGGCTAGATAGATGCCTGGCAGAGGATTAGAGTTCAGATCTCAGGACCACAAAGGGCAGCTCATTGTACTGTCAGCTTCAGGGGATTCAGTGCCCTCTTCTGGCCATTGTAGGTACCTATGTGCACACACACACACACACACACACACACACACACACACACACAATCTTAAAAAGAGAGAGCGAGAGAGACCTAAGACCACACCCCACCAGGACACCAAGAAAAGATCCCAGCAGAAAAGCTGCCTGCTCTGTCCCAGGAATTTGACCTGAACAAATATAGTTCAGCTTGAGGCCCGGCTTCTTTGATGCTTGTGGGGTCTTAGATAATTTATCAGATTCAATTTAATTACATTTTCTAGCTTGCTGGGATTTTTCCTTTTAATCTCTGAGAACTTTATGGCTGAAGAGCTGCCTGCCAGAGAAGCTGGGCTGAGAGTCCATATCTGCGCGTGTGTGTGTGTGTGTGTGTGTGTGTGTGTGTGTGTGTGTATGTGTGTAAGGGGGACCTCTGCAGCGCGGCTTCTCAGATCCACCAAAGCCGCTGGATTACAGCTTTGGAAACAGAAGACACATTTGGGGCAAATGTTTTCTAGAATGTGTTATAATTGAGCTGTTGGCCCAACTCTCCTAAAATGCTGAGCTCTTTGGGTAAGCCTGAAACAGCAGATACAGGGCACCCTAGCTACCCCACTCCCCCCCCAACCCCCATACTCTCAGCTGCTGTGTTCCCAGAAAGGACGATGTTTTTCTCACCAGCCAAGAATAGGTACTCTGACTTAGTCACTTTACACATTGCCCTAACAAAAGCAACTTAACGAAGAAAGGATTTATTTGCCTCGCAGTTTATGGAGATACAGCCATAATGGTGTGGACAGCATGAAGACAGGGGCGTGAGACAGCTGCTCATGTTGTAGCCATAATCAGAAGCAGAGAGACAAACCCTGGCGCTCAGCTCGCTCTCTCCTTTTGATTCAGCCCAGGTCCCTAGCCCATGGGGTGATGACATCCACGCTCAGGATGTATCTTCCACCTCAGTTACCCTAATCTAGAAACTTCCACATAGACACACCCAGGGTTCGTTTCCATGGAAAATCTAAATCCCGTCGAGTTGACAAGTAATGTTAACCAACTATCACAAAAGTCGAACTTGGGAGAGTGGCTGATTTCCTCGCCTGGTCTTGCCCACAGGTGTACCACATCAGTGAGACGCGAGGCCTCCTGAAAACCATCAACTCAGTTCTGCAGAAGATCACAGACCCCATCCAGCCCAAGGTGGCTGAGCACAGGCCGCAGACCACCAAGAGGCTCTCCTACCCCTTCTCCCGGGAGAAGCAACACCTGTGAGTGACCCCCACTCCCCACCCTGAACAGGGGAACATGTTCTTATAAGTACCGTGTAACTGTGGAGCCCAGAAGAGACCGAGGAAGTAACTTCCAAGGCCATAGAGGAGAGAGGCATTGCAGAGTTTTGCCTCACTTGGGAATGCTTAGGAAAACCACCTGGGCCCTGGCTAGATAAGTCTAGGCTACCCAGTTCTAGCTTTGTCCCTTCGAGTCCTGGTTCCATGTCACGAAACCTCAGCAGCCCCAAATGGAGCAGCTGGTGAGGTAGCAATCAATTGAGCAAGAAGCCTCCCTCAAGGGACTCTGGAGGCCCTGGAGATCCGCAGCCAGCAGGGCGTTGCCTGGCAGTGCAGAGCCTGTTCCAGACCCTTCCATCCTCCCTGTTCCCAAGAGGCGGTGGTACATGGCTACTTGGCTCAGCAGTGGCAGTTGGAAGGCCTACCTAGGCCTGGCCTTGCTGGCAGAAATGGGACAAAAGGCTGGGGTACCAGGAACTCGGGTAGTTTGGGTGGCAAGGCCCAGGGGCAGGTGGCTTTGGGGTGCTTTGGCCTCAGGGGGCAAGGAGCATGCACCCACATTTTAGCTCAGAATATAGCTCTCGGCTCTGCAACGATAGTGGTGGCTGTGACCAGTCTTTGGCAGAGCCGCCCAATGGTCTCTGCCAACTCAGGGACATGAGAGGGCCACACCCATTATCCATACCTAGCTCATTTCCACCCTCCGCTTCTCCACTAAACACCCCAAGAATAAAGAACAGTGATTTTAGAGCTATTCCCCAGAAACCTCAGGCGATCTCAGTGTAGCCCAGGACACCTGAATGCAGACCATTTCCAGAGAGAGAGCATCCTCAAAGCTGAAACCTTCATGTGGAGGGATGACACTGTCATCCTCTTATCACTGAAACAGGGGCTTGAAAGACTGCTTTCCAGAGGTATCAAAACAAGGCTTGACTGAGAATGGTCACACATGCCTGTCATCCCAGTACTAAGGAGGTGGAGGCAGGAGGATGAGGCATTTAAGGCCATCCTCACTTTTAGCTGGAGACTAGCCTGGGCTACATGAGACTTTGGTTCAAATACAAAGAAATATATCAGAACTAAAGGATACCCTTAGTTCCCTTCCCAGCAATGGGAGGTCTCAGAGTCTCCCACATAGGGCTAATGAGGTCTGCTAACCCCATGCCCAGGGACAGGGGGACTTGTGCCTGCTGTGAGGATAGTTAGGCCCCTCCCTCGGTGGTCACTGTTATTGGAGAGAGAATAAGTCCCTAGGCTTGGAGTCCCTAAGGCCTACAGCAATCCCCTGTCTCCTTCTGTTCCTGCAGATTCGACCTGACTGACAGGGACTCTTTTTTCGACAGCAAAACCCGGAGCACAATAGTGAGTAGGCGTCCTGGAATTGCCTCATCAGAAGGTGCCCCCGGGGGGACCCCAGTGATCATTTCATTTCTCTGAAACTCCTCAGGGTGGAAGCCAGCTCTAATTGCCTGTGACAAAAATAATTAGACTAATGAATCAAGAGGGCAGTGGGTGGCCCAGGGGAGGGAGGCCCTGGCTGCTCAGTTTGGAGGAGGAGCGTGAGAAAGAGCTAAGCTGCAGGAAGCTGGGGGAGGGGATCTCCAGGCTGAGCTCCAGCCAAGCCTACTGAGCCCCCTTTGTCACTTGGTCCTGGTAGAGCTTGCAAGGGGCTTGGCTGAGGATGTCAGAGCAAACCAGGCAGCCCCGGGCACATGCATTAGGATAACATCCCAAGGCCTTTGCCAGTGCCTCCAGCAATCTGAACATGCAGGCCACCCTGCCCTACTCAGGGCACTGGCCTGCTGTTTATCCTTCAGCTGCCAACTCGAGTGCCAGCCAAGATGGGTCTGTGCGTGCGTGCGTGCGTGCGTGCCACAGGACCCAATTTCTATCTAGACAAGAAACTCGCCTGGCACTTAAGGCCTATTCTGTTCTCTTCTCCTGCCTAGAGCATCCAGCCTGGCTGGGTCACAGCAAGGGCTGAGGGAAGGCTGCCCATTTGCCTGGCACAGGGGGATCAACTCTTCTTGCAGCCACCACCCTGCAGGGGGATGACACAGGTCCTGTTAGTGAGAAACATTCAGACCCAGGGCAGGCAGATGTTTCCCTCAGCTGCCTCCAGGACAGTTCCCAAACCTATGTCAGAACAAGACTGATTCTGGTTTGTCCTCAAAAGGGGCAGGTAGCACCTCCATGAGGACAGTCCCATAGGCACAGTGTAGTCCTGTTATCACTGATGTTAATTTAATTTTTTGCATGTCCTATTAACTTATTGGGTGTAGTGAGGCACATGCTCTATAGTGTATGTGTAGAGGTCAGGGACAACCCCAAGGGAGTTGTTTCTTTCCTTCTGGGGATTGAACTCAGATGGTCAAACTTGACAGCAAGAACCTTTCCCTGGGGGTGGGAGACATGGCTCAGCTGTTAAGAGCACTGGCTGCTCTTCCAGAAGTCCAGAGTTCAATTCCCAGCAATCACATGGTGGCTCACAACCATCTATAATAAGATCTGAAGCCCCTTTCTGACATGCAGGTATACATGCAGATGCACTTATATATCTAAAGTTAAATACATGAATAAATAAATCTTAAAAAGGAAGGAAGGAAGGAAGGAAGGAAGGGAAGAAGGAAGGAAGGAAGGAAGGAAGGAAGGAAGGAAGGAAGGACAGACCATTGAGCCATTTGGCCTGTCCACTATTGATTAATTTTGACAATTATATTTCATGATAACATGCAATGAGGAACCGGAGCAGACATGGCCTCTGGTGGAATTGGGACTGGTGTATTTGAGGGACAGTCATACCCCCTCTTGGCCTCCAAAGGATCTGGGGCTGGCATGTCTAAGAGACAGTCTCTTGGAAGTTTGTGTCTTGGGAGAAGCCCTACAGTATGACCAGCACAGTGTCTCTTCCACTGTAACAGCTGTGTGCCTATGCTTCCATATGTGTGCACCTTGGCTTCGCACACTTTCCAGGGTGTCTGTCAGAGGCCTCCAGAAGAATGCTTGCAAACACACTTTTGCTGTGGGGAGGTGACAAGCTGAAGGGGCTGTAATTCTGATAGCTCTTCCTGTTGATTAGCTGTGAGACTATTTAGTTTGAGGTTCCCCTGAATGTTACTGTTTCTAATGAGCCAGAGAGCCATCATGCCAGGGACAGCAGATGTGGGGAGCCATGACTGTTTGCTGCTGGAGGAACAAAGAAGAGGGACACTGCCTCCAAGAGATCCTGGAGGCCAGCGTGTAGACCACCTCTGTGCTCCAAAGGCATCTGCTAATTCACAGATTTGTGGCTGGCTTGTCAGGTCTCATGGTTTAGACCCAGGTGTGACAGTCTCTTCCTCCACTTGGACTGGCTGCTTTTCTCCTGGCATTAGGGTGGCTCCATATACAAGAATTTGGAGTAGGAAACCAACAGGTTCCAAGAGACAAGAGACCTTAGACAGTGGACCTGCAAACAGTGGGTAGCCATAAAAAGTGGCTGGGCAAAGCTTTTTATATCACTCCTGGGGGTTCACTCCTGGGGGTTAACTGTGGGGAGTGGGTGAAAGGTATGTGAGTGGTCACATGGCGCAGATGGATGAATGTGGGTTATGTGGTGGTAGAGGTGGATGGATGTGGGGTCACATGATGAAGGTAGATGGATGTGGGGTCACATGATGAAGGTAGGTGGATGTGAGGTCACATGATGAAGGTAGAAGGATGTGAGGTTACATGATGAAGGTGGGTGGATGTGGACTCATATGGTAGTGGAGGTGGTTGGGTGTGAGGTCCCTTGGTGGTGATAGATGGATGAAGGACCCATGGTGGTGGAGGTGCATGGATGTGAGGGTCACATGGTGGTGGAGGTGGTTGGATGTGGGGTCACGTGCAAGATTAAAGGAGGCTCTGGGTTTGATCCCTAGCACCATATATACCAGGCATGCACACCTCCAACCCCAGCACTTAGGAAGTGAAGGAAAGACAATCAGAAGTTTAATGTTCAGGCAGAGGTGTCGCATGCCTTTAATCCCAGTGCTCTGGAGGCAGAGGAAGGCAGATTTCTGAGTTGGAGGCCAGCCTGGTCTACAGAGTGAGTTCCAGGACAGCCAGGACTACACAGAGAAACCCTGTTTCCAACAAACAAACAACAATAACAACAAAAAAGAAGTTTGAAGTTATCCTTGACAATATGTTTGAGGCCAGCCTGGGCTATACATGAGACCCTGTCTCAAAAATAAAAAAAAAAAAAAGTAATTAGGCCCTGACTGTTTATCCCAAGCCCATTTTTCAAGGAGTTAAATTGAGGCACAGGGGTGGTGATGAAGTTTGTACAAGATCTCCTAACTCAGGCAAACAAGACTACTGAGCCAAGGTTCCTGAGACCACCAAGCAAAATATCTTATTAGTCAAAGGGATGGCAAGAGGGACAGGATCCCTTCTTGGGGGCTTCTTGAGATCCAGCCCCCACCTTGTCTTCGTCCAAGCTTCTAGCTCATACAGAGATGCATGCAGGCGGGATCTCAGTTTCTGCTCTTGTGTCCACAAAAGGGGCAGTGAGTAGCTGCAGAACACAGAGCCAACTATTATGTCATACACCCCCTATACACACACACATACACACACACACACACACACACACACACACACACCCCTAGTCCCTTAGTTCTTAGGAAGGTGCCTACTGCACACAGCTGGCACCTTGTGAGGCCGGTAGGATCGGTGAAGGCTAAAGGTTCTCTGTGACCCCTTCTTTGCTTACCTCTGGGAGTCACCCTGCTGGTGTTCCAAGCCCAGAACCCTCCTAGTGCCCAGTAAGTGTGGGCCTTTGACTGGCAGAGCAGCAGAGTAACCGCTCACCCCTTTGTCCCTCCCTCTGCCCTAGGTCTATGAAATACTGAAGAGAACAACGTGCACCAAGGCCAAGTACAGCATGGGTAAGGACTCTGTGTGGACTTGAGGTCAGCAGCAGTTTCTCAGTGTCGATCTTGTCTCTCACTGGGAGGTGGGCATCTGGCTTGGGGCTTCCTCAAAGAGATTTGATTTAAGCCTGTGTTGGTTCAGAAAAGAAATCTGGGCGACTGGCAGAAAAGCTGTGCCAGAGACCTATTCCCAGTGGATTTATAGCCAAGGGTTTTACACCCAGAGCTGCTGTTTCCTTAGCTGAGGGTGTGTGTGAATATAAGGACAGGGTCCTGCAAAGAGACCCTAAGCCATGGAAAAGAACCACACAAGGGGTCCTAACCCCTCTTTGATTTTAAGTCCAGTAGGAAGGTGTTCCTTGGGGACTATAGCCCAGGTCTAGGCCATTGGAAATAGCAACCCGAAGAGAGCAGTGGCCAAGCCCTTGGGTGACCTGGCTGAGACAGAGGGAGGGTTCTGCCAGGGCCCAGAGACTGCATGTAGCCTGACTGGTGTGGCCCACAGTTGGCCACAGAGACACTTTGAAATGTCTTAGCCAATATCTTGATTCACTGGGTTGGAGCCCCAGCCTGGAACCCAGGAGTTCTGTCCCCACTGGCCTGGTCCCTTCGGACAGTGAGGACCTCCAGAAGGAGCATGTCTTGTGCTCACTCAACAAGGGGCTTGTTCAGGTCACCGCTGTCATATCACTGCTGTGACAAGGCCACCAGAAGAAGAAAAGGTGCATGACTCCAGGCTAGGTGCTGTCAGGTCCCACCCATCCATAGAAATGAATAAGGCTTCCATGAAGATCAGTAGAGCATAGCTGGACTGGAGCTGACCTCTGCTCTAGCTTGACCCTGAGGCAAAGGGGCTGGGTCCTTTCCCACCCATTTTTTTTTTTACTTCTCTGGTTCCCTTACCTCTGGGTAGAAGAGAGAGATCAAGGTGCCTTCATAATCCTACTTCATGTTGGTACCTGGCCCAGGAGCTCTGGTGACCTTCAATGTCACTTACTGATCTTCTATCAAGTAGAGACCTGCTTCTGCTGGCCCCTGTCTGCCCCAGGGGCTGCCCTCAGGTACTTTTGTTCTAGGACAAGGAAACAGTTAAACTAGAATGTAGCCTCACAGATAGGGCTGGGGGAGCTCCGGAGGTTAGGAGCCCAGGTCAAGGCCTCTCAGGTGAAGGCTTGAAGGGGTTGGTAAGCCCAAGGGAGAGCCTGTGGAGACCACCCTGGATGAATCCTAGGAAGGGTGAGGAGACCACACATAGGCCAGGATCTGGCCCCACATATGTTCTTGACGTGAGATGAACTTTCCACTTGTGACCATGACTTTGGCCATGTGTTCCAGCCACCTCTGATTTTGATTCCTCCATGTCCCCCAGGGCCTCTGGCTGTTCCAGGCCACTGTCAGAGGTGATGGGCCCTGTTTAGGTTATTTTTCAAATGTCATCTAGCCATGATGCATAGAGTCAGCTTCCAGGCTGCAGAGAAAAGTTGACCCACAAGAGATCATGTAGAAAGCCACTTCTGCCAAGCTCTAGGGCAGCAGTTGAGGTTTGGGGTGGGGGTGGGGGATGAGGATCTAAGACATTGGTTCTGAGCGTGTTAGAACCAAAGCGGTCTCCTGGGGTCCCCTCCTCCCGGGGTCCACTCTCCTCTACCTCTTCCGTACCTGCTTCCGGAGCCAGTCACAGCATCCTTTCTAGAAGATGAGCTGTAAATTTTTATTTCTCCTATGCCAGTGTGTGCTCCGGGCCCAGCCAAGAAAGGGCCCGGACATCTTTCTTCTGCCCTGAGCACTTGACTGTGAGCCCCTTGCCAGCACCAGCTCTGTCTCCCCAAAATGTAGCTTTGATCCTTCTAGGCCCTTCTGTGTAACTAATGGCCAATGTATAAACAGGGCAAGGAGAGGGAAGAAGGAAGGACTCTGCCCTTCTAAGTAAACGGCGGAAGTGTGGGAAATACGGTAAGAGCGGGGCCTCCTCCTCCGCTTCTCCCATCAACTTACAAGCTAATTCCAAATTGTATGTGTGTTTCCCGACACCATCAATTTCCCATCAGTCATTTCTCATGATCAGCTTCTCTGACCACTTGGACGCCATCTGTCCGTCTTCAGGCTCTCCCTCAGGCCGGTGGGGGTAGCTGGCGAATCTGAGGTTTGGGGGTGACTGAATTGTTCTGCCTCCTTCCTCAGGGACAGAACTTCCTCTTGGGGTGTGCTCTGCGTCTTCTTAACCCTGCCAATCAAGCATGTTGAAATCATCTCTAGTGGATAGCTAACTCGCCCTGCTGCCTTCTACCCAGGGAAGAACCCCAAGATGGTGACTGGGCTCTGGGTAGCCTGGTTCAAGCTTCAAGCAGCATCCCTGTGAGCAGGAGCGCCCTGTGAGAGCTCTGACTTCCAGATGCGGGGCAGCAGGCCTGCTAGTCCTTAATGTCTCTCTACCTCTGTTTTTAAAGGTATCACCAGCCTCCTGGCCAATGGCGTATACTCAGCTGCGTACCCTCTGCACGATGTAAGTCATCTTCACACATAGTTAATTTTGACATCATTTGATCTCCCCAAATCTTCAAAGGCCACCCCCTTGGGAGCTACAATTATCCTGTGGTCATAGCTTCCTGCTTCACCTGCTCTGTGCCCCCTCAGTGGGAGCTAGAAACGTCACACACAGAGCAGTTTTGGCTGACAGAACAGTCCCATGAAGACAGGGGCGACTGTGGGAGACGCCAGGCTGGCTTCCTCCATACCTTGTAGCCAGCTGATCCACAGGGTGTTTGCCCTGGCTCCATTTCTGCTGCCCCAGGCTCTGGCAATCACCAGGGTTCTGTGTACAGCGAATGGCCAGCTTCCTGGGCTGAGTGTCCGAATCCAGCTGGCCTGTTCTTGAGAAATTGAACTTTTGCTGTGGCCAGGGGTGAAGAAGGGGTGCAGAATTCTCTCTTTATTGTCTTTATAGAAACATGAATGAGGTCGTGTGCGGGGCTTGGGTGTTGTGTGAGCCCCAGACAGAGACTCCCTGGAACTTGCCAAATGTGGAGTGTAGCATATAGTCCAGGAACCCAGAGCGGAGGGAAAGAAGACAGGGATGGGGGTCAGCAGACCCAGACACTGTGGTGGTCTCTTGTTTTCACTGGCCTCGGGCAGTCTGGTTAGAGAACTGGTGCCTGTCTAACAGCAGGGCAGATGTGGATGTCAGATCAAGCCCAGGCAAGAAGGATTGCTAAAATAGTGCAGTGAAAGCTTGGCAGAGAGGCCATGCTAGGCTTCTCTGCCACCTCAGCTTCCTTTCCCACCCCCAACTGGACCCTTCCCCACCTGCAGAGCCAGGGATTTGGGGTCAATTGGCCCAGCTTCCCTACTTTGTGCCTTTGTATGTGCTGCTCCACTGGCCTGACAGTGATGCTTCCCCTGCCTTTTCTCCAGCACCCTTGATTTTGTCTTTCCTTCACTGTCCTCCCAATGCCCCTTATCCCACAGTGTGGCCACTGTGTGTGTGTGTGTGTGTGTGTGTGTGTGTGTGTGTGTGTGTGTGTGCTCGCACGCGCGTGCGCGCTCCTGATGTGTTTGCATGACTCTGGATCTCTTATTTCCAGGGTAGAGTCCTGACCCCTCAGGTCCTGACAGGCCCTGGTCCTTCCCATGAGGTCCCTGTTCTACTGTTGACCTCCCTCTCTGAAGGATTCTACTGGACTCCAGGAAACAGTCTTGCCCAGAGCTGGCAGCATAGCTCTGCCCTATTTCCCCTGATGTAGCTGGGACCCAGAAGCTAAAATGCTGAGTATGCTTTGACCTGGTCTTTTAAGTCTTAAAGAGAAAGATTGGAAAATATCTCTGAGAACCTACACATGCCAAACACTGCATACAGTAGAAGCTGTTTGGTTTCAGGCCCTGGGACAAGGGGAAGCTTTATCTCATTTAATCCAATGCAGACACAGACTTAGAGAGGTTTAGTAACTTGTGTGAAGTCACAGAATTCTTGTGAGGAACTGGGGATAAAGTGGTTGGCAGCTGGCTGCGTGTCTCCAGTGGTGTCACGTCTTCCTTCCCTGAAGATCAAACGCTCCATCTTCACTCAGCAGACCTGCCATTGTTCTCATGAAGCTGCCATATGGTAACCAGTGTGGTAGCCACACTTCCCACATTAAAGATGGGGAAGCAGAGACTTGTGGAACTTAGGCAGTTTACCTAGGAACACACAGCCTGGAAGCAGAGCCCAGACCTACCTCTGGACAATAAGAAACTTTCCACCCATACACTTTGCAAACAACTGAAGAGTACCCACCCCTTTAAATACTCACACTGAAACAGCTAGGGGAAGCCAGGAGGCTGAAGCAGGGGGATGGTGAATTTGAGGCTTATCTGAGCTACACACTAAGACCTTGTTGTAGGGTCTAGGGGAAGTAGCTTACTCTGAAGGGAGCCAAGTATGCTCCGTGTCCTTAAATAGAGGGCACAGACTGAGGGGCAGTCAACCTGGACCAGCATGGGATTCATGGCTATGTTCCCTGTATTGTGCTTGATGCTTGTTTGCATTTTCTATATACTTCTTTTAAGTTGTCCTCTATCCATGTCCTTATCTTCATTCCTGGCTTGGGACCCTCCCCATCCCTGTGGTCTGTTCATTCTTTCACCTAATATCTCTAGGAGGATATGGGGCACCATGGTCATCTGGGTAGCCATGGTAGATGTGGGTCACCATGATCAGCTGGGCAGCCAGAATTAGCCCTGTGTACTGACCAAGAATTACCTGTTCTGTACGAGACCCTGGTGAGGTCTCCAGTAATTAGAGGTATCACCTGCACAGAAAAGCTGGTGACATTTATGTTGGCTGCTTGGTGGCTTCTTAGCTTCCTTCCGGGTTGGCAACAGGTCACCATGAACAAGCCTCTGGTATGAATGAATCCATACTGAAACCATGAGACTCATTCATGAAAACACCCACAGGATCTGAGCCTGGCAGAAGAGGAGCCCCAAGAATCCAGAAGGAAGCCCTATTGTCTTCAGACCCTAGCAGTGGGCCACTTGCTTGAGGACATGGCCAGATCCTCCCCATTTGGCAGGGGGTAGCAGACACTGAAAATGTTGCTGACCAATGGAGGGGTCCTTTAGACTGACTCTAAGAGGCCAGAGCTATACCTGCCAAATGACTAGAGAAAGCAGGTGGCTGGCCCAGGCAAGCTGTATGTGACAGAGGACTGCTGTAGAAAGCCACTTTCTTGCTGTTCCCTCTTGTGGTTTGGGGGCTCACTTTCAACTTTTGGATCCTCTCGTCCTTTGACTTTAGAGATATGGTTGTGAGTTCTGGGTCTGATCAAACTTAGCTGTGTATCCTTAGGAACATCAGACTGCATCTCCAAGCCTCTGGCCATGTTGAACTCAGAGATCTGGACATGCAGAAATTGTGGAACTTCCTGTGGGACACCTGCAGTGGATGCCTAGACAGGGCTCTGGGGACATCACAGAGTGTACCATGTATTATTGCTGGAGGAAGAGTTTCTTTCCTCCTCAAAACCTCCTTTCTTTAGCCCTGCCAACTTCAAGGCAATATGATGGGTCTCCTCTCAGATCCCACTCCAGGTCAAGAGGAGACAAAACTTGAGTCTGGAATCAGAAGCCAGCTAAGTAGCCAACAGGACTAGCACAGCCCTGACCATGGGAAAAGAGACATCTGGTCAACTGCAGTGTGGCATGGTTGGAACTTACTTTTGCTTTCATTCACAGGGGGACTATGAGGGTGACAACGTTGAGTTCAACGACAGGAAAGTAAGTGTGTGAAAGTGGAGTGGGAGGTAGGGCTGGGAGGGGTGAGCACCTGGGGGCTCTCTGTTTCCTCCCCTTTACCAAGTCAGTTTACCCAGCCCTTGACCATGCAAAGGAAAAACACTTCTTGGGATCCCACCCCTTCCTCTCTACCCTCCTCTCCCACACTGGCTTCCAGGGAACCCCTGTCTTAAGGGGTCACCCTGTACCATGTTCCTGGCTCCCATGGTTGTTGAAGGTATCTGGCCTCATTCCACCAGCTCTAGGATCAGTATACATGGACTCACTGTGGCCAGTTGCCCAGAGAGCCACACTTTCCACACACCCTGGGCAACTGGTTTCATGGTGTTCAAACTTACCTGGAGCCCTTTTGAATAGAGAAGTTACTGAGCAGTTCAGTGGAACTCTTGGAAAACTATGTGTTATTCTTTGCTGGCCTTCCTCATTTCTCCAGCAGTCAGAATCCTTGCCATCCATCTATGATCATCCTGAGCAGTCAGGAGATCCCCAAGAAGCTGCCCCTGTGTGAGTGTCTCCCCCCACCCCACCCCAGCTGCTGGCTCCACACTCAGGAATGCCCCTACCCCTTGCTAGACTTCCACAGTTACATCCAAGCAATCCTGTCAATTAACCAAACCCAGGCCTTCGTCAAGGAGAGGGAGCCCTCCTATGTCTCCCTGCAAGTGGTATGCAGGGTGCTCCCTTAAGAGGCTTACAATAGAGGCCTTGTCCCCACATCCCAGGCCTAGGGACAGCTGGGTAGCATGTCCTTCCCTCTCAGACTCCTCCAGCCCCAGGCTTGTTTTTAAATGGTTAGTACTTGATGCAACTTGCCTGCCTGGGAATCTAACTCAAGATTCTATCTGATTTAGCATAAAAATGACATATTTGGTTATTTTTAGTGTCCCATCTGGCATTCATCTGAGACCCCATGACCCCCTGAACTCCCTTATCCAGTCCTGCTGGAAAAGCACGGTCTACCCGATGTTCTAGCAAGCTCTGGGCTAAGAATCCACTCCCTCACTCTGTGTGGACCTCTTGGCTGAGGTCCTTCTTTCATGAACAGCAGCCACCTCATTCTGTGTCCACCATCCTAGTCCCCTACTCTCCTCAGAGCTTCAGCCATACCAGCCATCATGCTGGTCACAGTGATGCAGCTGACAGTCACACCATGCCAGGAATAGCTATTACTTATCCAGATAACTTCCTGGCTCTGCTGAATGCCAGGTCCAGCAACAAAGCTCCAGGTTGTCCAGGCCCAGCTATTAACTCTACTGGGAACACAGTGAATTTTATGTCCCAGCAAAGAGTACAAGGTCTGACCAAAAAAAAAAAAAAAAAAAAAGATAGATGGATGGCAGTCATAAGTTGGATAGATAGATGAGTGGGTGGGTGGATAAGTGGATGCATGGATAGATAAGTAGAGTGATGAGTATACCTAAGGTTAGTTGAATGAGTAGATGGATATATGGTGAGTGGATGGACAGATAGATGAGTGAATGAATGGATGAGTGGATACATAGATGATATAAAGATGGATAGATTGATAAGTAGGTGGAGAGAAAGATGAGTGGATAGACGGATGGATGCATGGATGCATAGGTGGATGGATGAGTAGATAGATGGATGGATGAATGAGTGGATGGATGGATGGATGGATAGATAGATAGATAGATAGATAGATAGATAGATAGATACGATGAGTAGATTGATAGATGAATGAGTGGATGGATGGATGAATGAGTGGATGGATAGGTGGATAGATGGATGGATGCATGGATGGATGGAAGGGTGGATGAATGTATAGGTGTATGGATGGATGGGTGGATGGTAAGTTGGTGAGTCAGTGAGTAGATATAGTAGATAGAAGGAAGAGGGGAAGCTACAGTAAGTATTTTGATCCTGTCATAGAACCTCTGTTCTCCCATGATGGCTCCATTTTGAAGTGGCCTGGTTTGAATGAAAATTTTCCCTTTTCTGTGACAAAATCTATGGCTTCTTCTTTGCTATTCCCATTATATCTGTGGATAAATAGATGGATGATGGATGGGTGGGTGGGTGGGTGGATGTATGGGTATAAAGATGGATTGTTAGATGAATGGATGAATGGGAACCCCCAGAACCTGACCCCAGGTACCTGAGAGGACCAAAGAAACAAAGTGTAGCAAGGACATTTTCCTGGGCTGAGCCGTGTGGCAGTGAGGTTTCTGCCAGAGGTAGGTATGAGCATGGCTCAGCACAGACTTGCTGCCTGGATCATAGTCACTGGGGGCCTCTAGGCACCCTCCCTCAGGGCCACAGGAAACTTCTGGTCTACACCAAGGCAAATGCTAATCAAACCTAGGACATACACCTGAGTCAAGTATATGGATATATGCATATACACATACACATACGTGTACATATACACATCCAGTTGCTGGATCCTCCTGAGGCCAGTGAGAGTCCCACAGATAAAGAGTCAACCAGACTTCTAAGGAAGGGGTTCTGTCATCGTGGGAGATGTACAGATGTGGCTTGAGTGAGTCCGTCCTGTCTCTGTCCTGGACCAAGAGCCACAATAATATGGAAAATGAGTCTGAACTCTGTTATTCATCTGTTGAGCAGTTAGCGAAGATGGTCCCCAGCCTGACCATGTCTGCTGCAGTTCAGACATGCATTTCAGACAGCCCACCCACCCTAAGCCCTACTACTCCTGAGCTGACTGAGGCTAAAGAGCCCCCCAGGCTACTCCCATGAATCTCCCTGTAAGCTGCTTGCTTCACTGCAAAGGGTGAGGGAGGTTGCCTCAGAGCAGGAAGAGTATGGTCCTCATGGAGAAAACTCAGTGTTGTCTGCCAACCTCTGCCAGGATGATGATGAGCCTGCAGAGGCCACACAGGCCAGCCAGACCCCCTGACAGTGGTTACATGAAGTTCAATTCTCCGGACGTGGGGTTTTTTTTTTTTTTTTTACACTTTATTTCCAAGAAGCTTGTAAATTCTCACCCATCTGTCTGTCTCCCTCCCTTCCTCCCCCTTTCCATCTTCTCTCTGCTTTCCTTCCTCTTCCCTCTCCTCTTTCTGTCTCTCACCCCCATGCTTCCCTCCTTCCCATGCTTCCTTCTCTTCTCAGCTGCATCTCCCTGCATCTCTCTTTGTCCTTCCCCTCCTACCCTAAGTCTCTTTCCCTGGTCTCCTGCCTGGTCTTCTCTGATGAGCATCCCCTACCCCTGCTGCCATCAGGTTATAGCACAGAGCAGTGTACAGCACAGGTGAGCTAGAGACTGGTCACCTGTCAGGGGCTAGTATTGATTCCTCAAGGTTTGCCAGTGGCCTGCATTGCTCTCCGGATAAAACTGTAGCCTTCTCCCATGTATAGACTGTGCAGGTCCTACTGACACGCATGAGCCATCAGGCTCCCACAATGACCCAAGAGGAAAGAGCACCCCTTAGCTAGCCTTTGGTGCAAAGGAGAGACAGAAGCTGGCCTACCTAGGACTCCCTGAATCTATCCTGGCTCGGGCATTGTGACACTTCCTCTCAAGTTCCTACTGTGAAGCCTCTCTGAAAATGTAGTGGTGTTCATCCTGTGTGAGCCCAATCTGGGACTGTACGGCCAGAGACAGCCATGCTGGTAAGGAACTGGCAGACATGTCCCAGCCTCCCAGCAGGGCTCCCTACTCCTCACAATTGCCTCCGGCTCTCCCTTGCTTTCTACCCTGCTTCCTGGAGGTATGTGGACTACCTGTTAATGAAACACACAATTGTTAATTCACAGAGCTGCAGAAGGAGTGTCAGGAAGAGGCTGGTCCTGCAGCTCTGTTGGTAAGAGTGCTTGCCAAGCCTGCACAAGGCCCTGAGTTCATTCCCAAGTACTGCATAAACAGGCGTGGTAGCTACACCTGCAATCCTAATTATTATCCAGGAGTTGAAGGCAGAAAGACCAAGAATTCAAGGTCATCCTCAGCTACACAGCAAAGTCATGGACAGACTGTAGTTCTGTCTCAAAAAGAGGATGGATGGATAGATAGATAGATAGATAGATAGGTCGGTCAATAGGCAGGCAGGCAGACAAAGAAGGAACCCCCAAGTGGAGATCATGCTGCCCTACCTGTCTTTCATCTTTAAAGAGTCACATGAATCAATCTTCCCCCTCTACCCTGGACCTTTTGAGTTGAGACCATCCCAGGCAGCGTGGGAATCACAGCTGCTATGGAAGACTGAACCAACAGGGGTATTCAGGTAGCCAATAAGATGACTAGCTAAGTTTCCTACCTGCAGATAGCAACTGCTCTGCTCCATCAAAGATCCGTGGTGGCTAGAGTCAGGGCCCCAGCTATGTGAGTGACCTCAGGTAACACTGATTTCCTCTTAAAGGTCCCAGCTCCTAGTACCTGCATGAGACTCAGGGCTGTACATATGCAGGGAGTCCACATGTCCAGTCCCTAAGAGTGGATGTTTTCATGGATGTATAACACCTGAGTACAGAGACCCACCCCACCCTCATTTTAAAATTTGAATGTTAAGGGGCTCAGGAAAAAGCTTGGTTGCTAAAGTGTTTCTCTCAGAAACACAAGGACCTGAATTCAATCCTCAGAACCTATGTGGAAAATAAGTCAACATGGCAGCTTGCAAAGAGAAACAGGAGAGTACCCTGGGGTGTTGTGGACAGCCAGTCTAACTGGTAAGCTCTAGACTAATGGGAGATAAAAAGAGGTGGATGGCTTTCCTAAGAATGACACCCAAGGCTGCCATCTGGCCTTACACATACCTGGGCACAGGGACACACACACATACACACACAGACATGTGCACACATACACACACATGGTGGGGGCAGGGAGGGAGCCAGAGGCATATAATTTAAATATATAAATATAGTTGAATATTAAAGAAAGAAGATGCATGACAAGCGACAGAGTAAGAGAAGAGATAAGGACCATGGGAGTCCACACAGCTATTCCTACCTAGTCTCCTCTCCATTACTATTCTGTTGTCAATAGAGGAGGGATAGCTGAGGACCAGACAGTCCTGTCCCATGAAGATTGGCGGAGAAGCTCTGACATGGGACCCCCTTGGGAAGTGGGGACACAGCCCATTGCCTGGTAATTCCTTGCCAGGCTAGGCATGGAGGGTATGTGCCAAGGAGGTTCTCTGGGCCCCGTTTGCACCCAGTCTGTGCACAGTAGCAGTGACAGTACACAGACAGCTGTGTGGGGTGTGGGCCACTCTGTCCCATCATGAGAGACTGTGTAGCTGGAGAGAGGGAAGGAGGGAGAAAGAGACAAAGAGAGAACACACGTTGAGGCCAGAGGACCAACTGTAGGAGTCAGTTCTCTTGTATCAAGTCCTAGGGACTGACTTCAGGATACTAAGCTTGACGGCAAGCACCTTTGCATGCTGAGCCACCTGGCCGGCCCTGGTCTCTTTTCTTTCACAACAGGCGTTAATCCGCCAGCCTGTCTCTGGAGATGAATCTTGTGCTATCTCTGTATGCCAGGAGATTCTCTTTCAAGTTTACCATCCATGTGTCTCTGCTTGAACCCCGATGGCTTGACACACTTTAGATAATAAACAATTTGGTATCTGACCCAAGTGATCTCTTGTCAGTGATCGTAAGTGAATTCCCAATCTGGTCATGAAAAGCTGAGATTCCATAACCTTCTAGAAACATCTTTCCTACTCCCACCTGAATCCATAATGCCAGTCCCCTCCCTGGCATTCCCTAAGCATTTGTTGAATGAATGAGTAAGTGAATGAATGAATGAATGAATGAATGATGGAGTGGATAACTGGAACTTAGACGCTCTTCTAATGGGCACAGCGTGAGTAGCAATGGCAGCTACACAATGACAGTACACCAACAGTTGTTTGGGGATTTGGGCCACTCTATCCTGTCATAAGAGACCCTGCAGAGAGAGAGAGAGAGAGAGAGAGAGAGAGAGAGAGAGACCTCTCCACCAACTTTCCCCCCATTCCTTCCTCTCCAGCTCCTATATGAGGAATGGGCACGTTACGGAGTCTTCTACAAATACCAGCCCATTGACCTGGTCAGGTAAGTGGGGGTACCTGGCCTCTTAGCCAGTGTCTATGTGAAGCAAGACTCAAGGCTGTGTCAGGATTATAAAGTCTATGGGCTTGTCAACTGCTCCAAATATTCAGCCACCTGGGAACCTGCCTGAATTCAAAGGCTATGTGGGCCATTGAGTCTCCCTGAAACAAGGCAGCTTTAAGTAGGATTTGTGACACTGCCTAGTTATGTCTGCTGGATGGCCAGCATTTGACCACGCCCACTGACTCTCTTTGAGTCCTCCTCAGCCTGACCACCAAGGCAGCTGCTGAGATCACCTGCTTTGGGTGTTGAGAGGAAGAAGCACCTGCCTCAGTGTGTGAGAACTTGTAACAAGGTCTGAGAGGATCTGCAGGACAGCCTGAGAGGCCAATAGGTGGGCAGCCAGTTGGGCTTGGAGTTCTGTGGGGGCTTGTGGAGGAGGGTGTGAATGGTGACAGTACATGTCAGCCAGGAAGGACTAACAGACTCTATGGGTGTGAGAGGGTTTGCTTGATGTCTCTGACCAAGTTTCATTTGTTGCTTACACTGAATGGGGCTTGGGATGGAGCCCACAACCATGGGGACACACCTGGACCACCATTGAGGGCTTCACCAACAGAAGTGCACCCTTCCCTAGGGTAGGGAGGAGAGACAAAGTCCAACCTGGTGACGCATAAGACAATCTCCATCCTTGGGAGGCTGAGGCAGGAAGAATGGGAATTTAAGGCCAACCTGGGCTATATAGTGAGGTCAAAGCCAGCTGCTCTATAGAGAAAAATCCAGTCCCCCAAAGAGGCTGGAGATTCAGCTCACCCAGTAGAATGCCTGCCTGGCATGCCTGTGGCCTGCCTGGCATGCCTGTGGCCTAGGCTCTGTGTTCAGCATGGTGTAAGCCAGGCATGGCAATGCCTACCTGTAATCCCAGTACTTAGAAAGTGAAGAAAGAATCACAAGTTTGAGGTCATCCTCAGCTATATAATGAACTTGGGGCTAGCCTGTGCTATGAGAGGAGTGGGGAGAGCAGGGGAAGGAGGGAGGGAGGAAAGAGAGAAAGAGAGAATATAAATATGTTCGGGGTTATAGTTTAGTGGGAGAGCACTGGCCTAGCATGTGTGAGGCCCTTGGTTCAAATTTATTACTGAAACAAAAAGAAGGAAAAATAGGTAAGGAGGAACAAACAGAGACTAGACAAGAGCCACGTCGGATGGGATGTACTAGAGCCTCATACTCCAACTCTCAGGAAAAACAGTGGCCTAGCTGGGCTGTTCCTGGGGGTGGGGGACATGATGTGTCCCTTGGTCTAGGATGTGAGTGTATCCCTTTGTTTCTTGGCATAGGAAATACTTTGGCGAGAAGGTTGGCCTGTACTTTGCCTGGCTTGGAGCCTACACCCAGATGCTCATCCCTGCCTCTATCGTGGGTGTCATTGTCTTCCTCTACGGATGTGCCACCGTGGACGAAAACATCCCCAGGTAGGCAGCAATCCTGGGCTCTGTGGAAGACATGACACTGAGGGGCACCTGTGTCCTAAGGTCACACAGGGGATCGGAGCTAGCTTGACCCCTTAGGCAGCTGCAGGACCTTCTCAGAACTGTGCTGCTCTGGCATGGGGTTGCAGGTTGGAACATCAGCACTATTTCCAGTCAGTAGAGAACTCGGTTTCTGTCAGCTGAGGAAAAGGTAGGACCTTGTCAAAAAAAAAAAAAAAAAAAAACTATATCTAGCCAATTTTGCTGTGTGATGCTTTAATTTTATGTATACGAATGTTTTATTTGCATGTCCATGTGTGCACCATGAGTGTGTAATACCTACAGAGGCCAGAAGAGAGCTACAGATCCCCCTGGAGCTGGAGTTACAGAAAGTTGTGAGCTACCATATGGGACTGGGACTCTAGAAGATCAGCCAGTGCTCTTAACCACTGAGCCATCCCTCAGCCCCCTTCCATGTTTTAATATGTAAATAAGGCATCTGCTATTCCATTCCCCAGGATTCCCTCCACAGTTCTCTCAGTGCTAAGCAAAAGAAAGCTTGTTTCTGTGTCTGCATGGATAGCTCAAGGCTTTGTAATGCAAAGATAATGCAGTGCATGCTGGGATTTGCTGATGGGACAGATGAAAAATGGCTGAGACTTGGTGTATGTAAGGCTCCCTGTCAACTGCCAGAGCTCAAAGCTTGTGAGAAGCAGGAGGTGGAGTGGGGGTATTTCCATGATGTCCTTGAGTAGAGGGGGCTCTGCTCGCTCAGGGTGTGGTCTCCCTAGAGGAGGCACTGAAGTTTTTCACTCTGGCAGCTCAGCCTCCTTAAATCACATGGTCAGAAAGGCAAACAGTAATCATCTAGGGGCACAGACAATGCCCAGGCCTGTCCAACCTTGGCCTCTGCCCCAGTTGATCTTGCATGGCAGCCAGAGGCATGTAGTCCCCCTTGGAGTCTGTCAGATCAGACTGAGGACATAGGGAAGGGGTAGCCAGTGACAACCACCCTGTGTACCCTGCCCCACCAGTCCTCTCTGAGTACTGGACCTTCAGGCTGTGTTTCTTGATTTGGGCTGAGCTTAAAGCCCCCAGAAAGAGGCTGTTTGTTCGCTGCTGGCATTTGTATTGGAAGCTGAGGCTGGCAAGGAGGACAGCTTAAAGCCACAGAGACACATAGGCAGGCAGGCAGTGGAACTGGGCCTTGGCACTCCCTGTGCCTAAGGCCAGTCCTCAGGCCCTCTAGCTTTCCCCAGTCTTGAGCCAAGCAGACAGCATGGCCCCGGGGCACAGCTGACCCAACAGGAATAGCCTCCTACCCAGTTCCTAGGGTGAGGGGCTCAGACCAGACTGGTCACAACTGGGATCGTCCTGTCTACTCTTCTGTCTCAGTTTGAAGAGAGAAGTGGGCCTCGAAGTTCTAGATCCTGACCATCTGGTAACGTTGTGCTAATTTAAGGCCCCAGGAGGCTGGTGACAGCAGTGGCCACATTAGAGCCAGGTTGTTCTGGCCCCTGAAAAGGTCACACGCATGCTGGTCTATGTCACTTCACCTTCCCAGCAATCCAACAGCATTGTGCTCTTACACTCAGTTCGTCTAGGAAGGCTGGGAAACTGAGGCATAGGACTCAGCACCTTTCCCAAGACTGCACACACATGCCAGAGCTGAGACTTGAACTCAGAACCTCAGGCTCTATAGCATATGTCTCCTCCTTCTCCTCTGGGTGCCCTCCTCTCTCCCACATGTTCATGCATATATCACATCTCCCCCAGATACCCCAAAACCACTGTCTTGGTGGCCGTTAGCCTTTCCTTGTCTTCACATCCGTTGTGAATGACCAGCTTCCTTGGTGCTCAAAAAGAGAATGGAGCTGGCGTTCTCCACCTCAGGCACAGAGGGGGTTCCCAGAAAGCCAGCTCAAATATGTGCACAAGTTCATGTGGATCCAGAAATCTAAAAAACAAAGCAAAAAAGCAAAAACTCACTTCAGCTTTCTCCCAGATGGCCATCTGCCCCCTGGGAATGATCGCTCCAGCCTGAGCATCTATTTATAGATCAGGGTCTAGTCCAAGTTTGAAGGAAGGAAAGTTCGGGGTAAGCTGTGGCTAGAGGGCAGTATTCTGGCCCCTCTCCTCATTTTCCACAGACATTGAGCCTGAAGCTAGTGGACTGGAACACAGTCACGGAGTACAGGGCAGTGCAGAACACAGCCTAGAAACCTGAGCTCAGCAGGGCCTGTGACCCCAACAGCCATTTCAAGCCCAGTGCTCTCGTTCCAAGATCGGGCTTTAATTCCCACCCTGCTGTATGACCCTAAGTAATTTACTTTTTTTTTTTCCCCTCTGGGCTCCTGCTCCCATCTATGAAGTTAGGATTGTAGTGTGATAGCCTCCCAGTGCCAGTCCAGGTCAGGGGATACCTCCAGATTAGTGATTAACACCACCCCCATCCCCACCCCCACTCCAGCTGAAGATTGTAAACTTCCAGATGTATTAGCATGAGCAAGGAATGGCCCCAGTGCCTTGGCCTCCAAGCTCCTCATCTACTGAGGCACTGCCTCAGAACCAAGCTGAGCCTGTGTGCTTCACTCCTCAGGACCTGGAGCCTCCCCTGTTTCCCAAGTGAGCCCCTCAGGGTGCTTGGGGACCTGGGGCATGCTCCTTTGAGCCTAGCCACACAAAGAGAGAAGTGCTTGGTACCCTTTCTCCACCTTTTTAGCTGTCCAGTTGACCTGTAAAGGTCATGGCATGATGCCCAGTGCCACCAGTCAGTCACCCAGCATAGGTCTGGCCACAGTGAGGGCCTCCTGGCTACAATTTACCCCATCCCTCCCTTGGGCTTCTGAGCCTGACCATAGAAAGAACTGGCTTCTATGCGCGTAGCACAGCTTTGGGGTCCTGGGGACAATAGGGAGGCCACTCGGGGGGTCCTGTGCTGTACAGGTATCAGGAGTGTTGACCTCAAGCGTCACCCAAGGTAACCATCCAAGGCTCACTCCAGAGAGGACACTCTGATGCCTCTTTCTGCCCCAATGTGGACATGAGCGTATGTTTCCAGAGCTGGTTCTATCAATGTTCTGTTCAAGGTGACGATCCAGCACCCTTCTCCCCAAACCACGGGAGCCTAAGTCAAGGATCTTGAATGGTGCCTAGGGCCCTGAAACTCATGGTCAGATATGGGTCCCATGCCTGTAAAGCATGTGTCAGGGAGTAGAGAAGGTTGTCAAGGGATAGAGTGGCCACAGCTAGCCAATACACCTATAACTGCGGGGTTGCACTCTATTGACCTTGGGAAGTGGACTGAGACTCACGGACTTGAGGCCACTTGGGAACCTGAAGCCACCTTTGTCTTACAGCATGGAGATGTGTGACCAGAGACACAACATCACCATGTGTCCTCTGTGTGACAAGACCTGCAGCTACTGGAAGATGAGCTCAGCCTGTGCCACAGCCCGTGCCAGTCACCTTTTTGACAACCCTGCCACCGTCTTCTTCTCTGTGTTTATGGCCCTCTGGGGTAAGTGGAGCCTTCAGCCTGGGCCACCCACATTGCAGGGACAGGAACACACTCTTCTGACTCTGAGCCCAATGGGTCCAGGGTCTGTGTACTGGGTGTGAAGGGGGGCTCACATAGTATACCTGATGGCCACATGTCTGCACTGAATCCCAGATGAGCAAGGAACTTCTAACCTGGCTGAAAGGTGTTAATATAGCACAGGCTTTGAGAAAGCCTGCTGTGGCTTATCATCCAGAGGGTCACAAGTTGTCTGAGGTCACCCAGCTCTGAATAGCAATGGCAAAATTAAACTACAGTCCTCAAGCCTGAGCCTGATCAGAGTTAGGGACAACTAGCTGTTCCCTACAGAGACTCTAACCCCGGCTGTCACAGTCTGGGGCCCAGACTTCAGCTTTGAAGACAAGCAAGGCTAAGAGGAAGAGGAGGAGGAAGAGGAGGAAGCAGGAGGAGGAGGTGGTGGTGGTGGGGTTGGTGGTGGTGTGTGCGTGTGTGTTGGTACACATGTGTTCACATGTATGTAGAAGGCAGAGGACGACCTCACACATTGATCTTCAGCTGGCCACTGTCCTTGTCCACTGTCCATGTGGGAGTTTTATCTGACTCTGGATTACATTTATTCATATTTGTCTTGTATGCATGTAGAGAGGTGCACATGAGCCACAGCACATGTGTAGGGGTAAGAGGACAATATTCAGACATTGGTTCTCTCCTTCCACCACATGAGCCTCAAGGGTTCCTTGGATTGTCACGTTTGGCAGCAAGTACCTTTGCCCAGTGAGCCATCTCACCAGCTCCACCTTGTGTTTTTTACTGGTGTCTTTTACTGATCTGAAACTCACCAAGTAATGCTAGACCAGCTGGTCCAGGGAACTCCAGGGATCCTCCTGTCTCTGCCTCCCCAGCACTGAGATTACAAATACATGCCCCTACACCCAGCTTTCCCTATGGATTGCAGGGACTGAATGAAGGTCCTCATACTTACACAGCAAAATCTTTACCCCCAGCCAGATCCCAGGCCTTCCATAGATGATTCTGATAGCAAATGAGACAGATCCCTTCTTTGCAAGCAGAACTTTGCACAGCCTTGCCAGCAAGGGATACAAGAGTCACACAGGGGCGGCTGGTTCCTATACTGGCTGCAGGGTCTGAGCGTGCACCTGCAGGGCTCCTAGCTGAGAGAAAATGGTACGGAAGAGAATGGCAGGGTCACCTAGGAGAGGCTGCCTAGAAGAGGCGGAAAGCTCGTGAACTGAACTATGATAACCTTATAGGTAGCATTTGAGTCAGAGAGAGCCCGCTTTACCACCTCCAAACTCAACTGGCTGACGGGTTACAGGGCAGGAACAAAGGCCACGACAGCCTTGAACACTCTTGGCTGTGGGAGGCCATAGTAGACCAAGGGGTAATTCTGGGTCCCTTCCCAGTCTATGTGGTCTTAGCCTGGCTGGTCAGACAAGCACCTTACTAACAGGGAAACGCTGCCAAAGATGCACCAGAACCTCCTGTTCACCTGGATCTCATGCAGCCCACAGTCTCCCCTCTGCCTGAGGGCCCCAGTCTGAGGGTTTCTCCTGGTACCAATGTCCTGCAGCAACAACTCAGAGTCGGACTGAGCTACATGGTTAGGAGGCAGGTGTGCAGACAGCAGCAAAAACATACAGTGGGTGAAAGTCCCAATGGTGGGACTGGCAGATTATTCAGTGCCACGTCTTAAGCCACTGGACAGCCCAGTGTGTTTACTGGCACTCTGAGCTCTAAGCTCAGCTTCCTCGTCTGTCTCTAAGCTGGAAACGTGGTAAGAGGAGGCAGGCTGTGGGCACAGTCTCAGCCCGTGTTCCACACCTTTTATGAATGGTTGCTGCCACTGAACACATTGGACTATTGGTTTGGGGGTGGTGTTAAGAAAATGCCTATGAAAGAGCCCACAGAGTGGGGTTTGGGAGACAGCTCAGTAGATAAGAACTCCTGTTGTGCAAGCTTGAGGATCTGAGTTCAAATCCCTAGTGTCCCTGGTGTTTGTTTGTTTGTTTGTTTGTTTTAAAGTGTGTTTGTTTGTGTACCTGCAACCTCAGAACTTTGGAGGCAGCAACAAGGTGATCATTGAGGTCCTAGGGCTGACAGAGTCTCTAAAGAGACTTACCAGTCAGTGTGTAAGGGGTGCTGCCAAGTATTCACCACCTCAGAAACCACAAGAAGCAAGCCCAGTGGGGTTCAGTGCTCTTAAGTCTTAACAACTAGGACTCCAAGGAAAGAGCATGTGCAAAGGCCCTGGGGGTGAGGTACAGGACACTGAAGGAGCCTGCTGCTGCAGGAAATGGGTGGGAGTATGTCAGGGGATCTTAGAGAGGTCAGCAGGGACTTGCTCTAAAGAACTTCATGTTCTTGCTAGGAGGAATCAGAAGCCAATACTCTGGGTCATCATGTCATAGATGTTTTCCTGCCTTACACTGAGTCAGAGGCCATAAATGACAGAGTAAGTTCTTCAGTGATTGGTCAGGAGGGACTCAGCTGCAGTGGAGGACAGTGGCCAGAGCATTCTCTGAGATGGACATCAGCTCCTCAGGGTACTTGGGTTCACCACATTTCCCAGGGTGCACCGCTACCCACCTTGGGAGGATCTGCCTCGAGGTTGTATCTGACCATGAAGTCTCTCCCTGGAGAATTCTAGGAGGAAAAGTGGGAGAGGAGCCTCTGGAGCCTCAGCCTCCCTCAGAGCTTCAGCAGCCTCTAGGGTGAGGCTCCTCTAAGAGGAAGGAGGCCTTCGCTGGAGAGGAGGTGTTTGTGTGACCCCACACTTCATTTGTGCTAAATCATTTCTGAGCTCTCCAGAGACAGCGACTTGGCTGCAGCCCAAATATGGAAACCACAACCTGCCACAGCAGACCTTGAGTTTGTTTGTCTGTTTGGTGGGTGTGCTAGGGTTGGAACTAGAGCTTCCTGCAGCCAGCTTCATAGGGGCTAAGCTTGGGTTCTATCACTGAGCTGTGCCCCAGCCCTAAAGGCTCTTGAAGGGTCCTCACCAAAGTTCCACCCACATGGCCTATCCTTGAGGGTGGGAAGTGTTCACCAACAGTGAATGAAGTCCGTCACAGGTAGTGGGCAACACCTTCTTTGTCGTGGACTCCCTCATGTTTACAGAGTCATCCATCTTGCCTTTGCAGAGACCTGTCGTCCCTACTCTGTGTCCTGTTCCAAAGAAGGTGGCACCTGGTACCTCTTAAAGATTTTTTTCTTACTTTTTTTTTTTTTTAAATACAGAGTTCCGTGAAGCTGACACTAGCTTTGAACTTGATCTATAGCCAGGGATGACCTTGAACTCCTACTCTACTTGCTTGGGGGTGTGTGCTATCATGGCTGTACAGACTCTGTCCCTCTGACACCATCTCTCTCATACTGCCCCTCATTCCTGCCCCCTTGCTGCTGCCCTAGGATAGAGCACTCACTGCTCACCTAGGGCAGCCCCCCAGTGACACTCCCAGCCCCAGTACACGCATAGAACACTGCCAGATTGGTCACTTTGGTTCAGCCTGCTTATTATCTCACTGGCCTAGCAACATACATAGCAGCTGAGGGATCACCTCAGCTTCCCTCTGGCAGCTATGTAGTAGTATGAATAGACCCTGTGCGTGTGAGTGTGCATGTGTGCATGTGTGTGTGCATGCATGTGTGTGTGTGCATGCATGTGTGCATGCTTGTGTATGCACATGTGTATCTGTGTACATGCATGTGCATGTGCGCTTGAATGTGCTTGAGTGTGTGCATGTGTTTTTGTGTATGCACATGTGTGTGTGCATACATGTGTGTGTGCATATGTGTGTATGCATTCACCTGCCATGTTTTGGTGTCACCCTAATGAAGATGACTAGAAAGGACACTCACGCCTGTTCTCTGAGGGCAGGGGCCATTTGCCCATTTTCCTCCCAGTGAGGGTAGGACTTGCCATTTCAGAATCCTTCAGGGAGCTTGCCAAAGAGCAACTTCTAGGGCTGCGGTGCAGTTTAGAGGGATACCATGTCTGACCTACTGTGTTGTCACCCAGGACCCTAAATCTGTGTGCTGAACAAGGTTAGTGGTCTGCCCTGTGCCTGCAGACATCTTGGGATATATTCTCTAATGAGGGTTCTGAAGCACAGAAAGGTTAAGTGGTTTGCCAGAGATCACACAGGCTGAAACAGAGAGCAGCTCTTCGGCCGGATTGCCTGCCTGTCTGTCAGACTGCCTGCCTGCCTCTGAGAGTAAGCAAGGGCTCTCTGTTCATACCCTGACATTCAAATGCTCTCCTAGCCCCTGCAAGGTGTCCTCCTGGGAAAGCAGACACGGGAAGGGGTTGCCCAGCATGGCTCACAGGCTGGGAATGGGAGTCTTTTCATGAAATGCCTGTGTAGTGGTGCAGGCAGTGAGCCAGTTGTTATTGTCAGAGTCATCCTGGGCCCGGGTAACCCTGAGCCTGGCTCAACCACCATCAATAGATCAATTACACAGCTAAGCAACAGTGTAAATCAGAGAGGAGAGTCATTCAATGTGGCCACACTGGGAAGAGTCTGTCTTCAAGGCCTGGACACAAGGCTCAGGCTTAAACAGAGGGCAGGAGGAGCGCAGAGCTGAGTGTCCTGTCAGGGTGTGGTCCTGCCCATCACTGACCCATCACTGCAAGGTGGTCTGACAAGTTCTCAGAACTCTGGGGGGGTCTCTGGGAGACAAGCTCCCCTCTGTCTGGCACCAGGCTTCAGCCTTTCTCTTCCTCAGCGTGAGACTCCTGGGAAAATTCCAATTCCTTGGGTTCCATTGTTTGAACAGTCTGATGGCAGAAGGGAGGGGCCCAGGAGTCTCTTCAGAATTTCTTTGCTCCAGCCAGGATGGTGGGAGTTTATCAGCGGCCTCTCTCTGAGACCCCCATTACTCTGCACCTTCAAAGCGCTGCCAGGCCTGAGGAAGAGCAGCTAGAAGCTTTCATTCTTCTGAGGCTGGGGTCTCACCAGCATGTCTCCATTGTGTGCCTGTCCATCAAGTAGAGAAGCAAGTACTGGCTCGCTCCACGCCCACCCATTTGAGAGAAAGAGGCCTTGCTTCAGAGAAAGGAAGCTTACGTCCAAAGGAAAGAAACAAGAAGGGGCCCATGGGAGAGAGCTGCGGGAAGTAGTAAAGCAAGCAGGAAAAGCCATCCTGGTCCTTTGCACTGAGAGCTGTCAAGAGCCTTTAGCAGAGATCTCAAATCCCTCATCAATTACCCTTTCATTACCCTCGGAAGGATTAGTTCTCCCCAAATCCCTCCTTCCATTGAGCTCTTTTCCTGCACTCCAGCTGTTCCCAGCTCTGCACAATGGCAGGCCTGCGGTACTGTTCCCCCCCTGCCCCCCCTGCAATGAGGAGTGGGGCTCAGTGTCCCCCCAGAACTGCCGTTTTAATCTTTAAAACTGCTCTTTAATCTCTGCCTCACTAGCGTGGGCTCAGCAATCCTGGCTTCCGACGGCTCCTGCCTGCGATGCCTGACATCTTAAAGCTCGTAATGAAATGTCACGTTGAGCAACTTTGAGCCCATTTAGCTATTTGCCACCATCAATTTTCCGACATTATAGAATAATCACAGGTCTCAGTCGTGGTCGTCTGTCAGTTTTCGCGCAGAACAAAGGACGGCGCTTTCTGCCCAGCAGCAGGGTCTGGGGGGACTTCTGAATGACATGTCAGGTTGGAGCCTGAGATTTGATGGTGGGGTCCCAGACAGACCCCCATCACCTCAAGCTGGAAGGGGACATAGGGAAAGTCACAATGCAGCTGTCGGCTGGGATCAAAAGGCCAGTGGTGGGTCGTGAGCTGAACTTCTGTAGCGAGTAGATTGGGTCCCAGTGACCCATGTCAAAATGCAGGGATGCCATTGTCTGCACTGAAGGTTAGGCAGCGGGGAGTCCCAGGCCCTGGAACTTCCTGGGAACCCAGCTCTGAGCCCTGACCGAGCAAGCATCTCCCCTGATGGGAATAATGGTATCACAGGCAGCGATCCAGGGAGCATACCCCATTTCTTTGCATGGCCCGAAGGCCGGACATCCCAGATTCAGATCCTGTGGGAGCAGCAGGTCCTGGGGTGTAGGTGCCCTCTCTCGCCATGTCCTCACACAATAGGGAGCCCTTCAATAAGGGCTCCTTATTCTACCCTCAGGGGTCCCAGCGGCCCCACCTCCCACACCATCACTTTGAAAGTGGGGACCACAACATAAAAATGTAGGATTTACATGAACAGAAGTCTATCAGCTAATACACACATGGCTAAGTATGGCACATACCATCATCACATGCTGGCCCTGAGCTTAGCCAGTATTTAAAAACAACAATCTGGAGACAGGGAGGTGGCCAGGTCAGCAGAAGCACAAACATGAGGGCCTGAGTTCAGATCCCCAGAGCCCAAGTAAGGATTTGTCATAAATGTTTTAGACATTTTCATATTTGGGGCCACATAGAACAATTTCATCATTTCTGTCCCTGCCCTGGGCCATGCTGACTGATAAAGGAAGTGTCCTTCAGCAGAGCTGGGTGGTAAGAGCAGGCCCACCAGAGGGCTTCTGGGAGCATACAGAGCTCATGCCCGGGTCTGATCCAGGCAGAGCGAGAGACTCACTCACCACCCAGTGCAGGATCCTCCGAGTGAAGATAATTGTGTAACACACTGTAGCCAAAACAAGTGCTTGAAGAAGGAAGCAGGACTATGGCTCCGTGCTGTTCTGGCCCTGGCCCGGCTCCTCCTCACTGTCCTGTGCCATCCTAGCCTCTGCACTCCAAGCCAAGGTGGTGATCTTGCTATTTTGGATTCCATGCATGGCTCAGCTCCGGTGTGGATAAAGAAGTTTTCCCCTCCACAAGCCATGTTGCTGTCACAGGATGAGGATACAGGTCTCACCATTTACAGAGGAGGCCCCAGTGCACCTGTGTCTCAGTTTGTATCTACGAAGTAAGGTGTATTATCCGAGCAGCAGTGACCCTCGCGGTCCGTGTGGGAGGATGCTGGCATATGATGGTATGTGTGGTGCCGGATGTTAGCACCAGAACAAGCACCATCAGGACCACAGGAGTCCTAGGAAGATGAGTGGTTGGCTCCCCTCTGGGCTTCGCTCAGCCCATGTGGAAAGAACTTTTCTCCCTTGCTCTGACGCCTAGCATTGAGGTCTCACCGTGCCTCTGTCTGAGCCTCCTTGACCCCTTCCTGCAGCCTAGTCTGAGCATGGTTTCACCCTCTGTTCCATCTCAGCACAGAGCCCAGCTGATGTGTGCCATGGGGCCTGTGGCCAAGCGAAGAAGGCCCAGCTCCAGCACCCTAGTGCCAGCACTGGCCTCTAGCTCACATGAAAGAAACTAGCAATTTCCACTTTAATATTAAATGTTTCTTTCTCAACACAGTCGAGGGTTGTTGGGTCGTCGTGGTCAGCTTGGATCCCAGCAGACTAGAGCCCTCATTCATACCTCCCTTTAAACAAGCAAAGAGTGTTCTGGAACCAGCTGCCGTGACCTTAGGCAAATTGCTTAAACACTCTGCTTCACTGTTTTCTCCTCAGCATGGCACAAGGGTACACCCCTTTAATCCCAGCACTTGGGATGCAGAGGCAGGAGGAACTCTGTGGGGTCAAGGCCAGCTTGGTCTATATAAATGAGTTCTAGGCCAGTCAGAGCTACATAGAGAGACCCTGTGTAAAAAAAGAGAAAAGGGGGTGGGGGGGAGGGAGAGATGGAGAGAGAAAGAAAGAGAGAGGAGAAGCTCGAATAGATTGACATATAAGATAGGACCATGACTACTTTTCCCTAAAGGAGGTCTAGCATCCCTCGGCATTATTCCAGTGAGGTAACTAAGCGTAGACCCAAGGGTCAGCCAGAATCAGTTCCAAGTGACACAGTGTGGCACCTCCCAACCCTCCCTGCACTGGTTTGTTTTCTTCTCGAATCGTTCCTTCTGTCTCGGACACTAGTGGACACGAGGTTACCCCACCTCCACAGCAGTGTGACACTCTACTGCCAGTCAGTGACTGCAGCCGACAGGCCAGGGACCTGGGTGTGCAGAGCAGAAGACTGGAAGTGACCGAGCCCAGCCATCTAACGCTGCTTGAGGTCTTGGTGTGTTGTCTTGGAGATAAAGCCCATTATATTAACACTATAAGGGACAGGGACTTCAGAGGCAGTTGAAGGTGACCTTGGCCTCTGCCACGGTGCAATGTCCCAGGACAGGGGTGTCTTTCTTCTGGGGCCTTGTTCCTCTCACAGACTCCCCAAGCAAGCCCCTTGTCCCTTGTTACCTCCCCATAGGTAGGGAAGGGTTCTACAGAAGGGGTTCCTCCCTCTCAGGTCCCAAAGGGAGGATTCTTGGGTGTGTCCTCAGCTCAGCGCTGAGGTGTCCAGACCTCTCGGGCATCACAGCCCTGCTGAGGGCATCTGCAGTCCTGACTTCCAGCTCTCAGAATCCAATGATATAAGACTGTGATCCATCACCCACTTGTGGAATACCAGCCCAGTTCCTGGCCTTGCAGATGTCCACACTCCCAGCCTCTGCTCCTGGTCTCTGATGACAGCACCTCCCTCTTCTCAGCCTCCATTTCTATATTTGGACATCTCATCATGGTCTCTGGTCCCACTGTGTCGATAAAAATGACAATTTTGCCTCCTTATATCAAAGGCACAGCTGCATGTACCCAGCACGTGCTCCACATCCACCCACCCACTCATGCATGCTTGCAGAGTGCTACGTCTTAGCTGCCCTGAACAGCACTGTCCTATGCACGGGTGCTTCCCTCAGTGATGCTCATACTGCTCTTGCATAGATACCCAGTAGCTGGATGACTGGTGGTGTGGTGGTCCCAGCCCGAGGTTTCTGAAGCCCCCGTGCTTTGAACAATGGCTGAGATTGTGTAGTCCTCTCCAACCAGACATAAGCCAACAAATGTTCCCCTTTCTTTGTGACTTGACCAACATTTGTCTTTTGTCTTTGGGGGGGTGTGGTTCTTGCTCTGACTGTAGTGAGGGAGGATTTTGTTTTTAGTTTTGATTCCTGTTTATCTTTTGTTTGAGTTGTTGTGGTTGTGGTTTTTGGTCCCCTTGTTGGAGAGCAAGGCAGAGCCCCTCTATAAACCTGTTGCTCATTTCCTTGTCTCCTTTTGAGAATTCTCTCTTCACACCACTGGCCCATTTGGTTTGGGTTGTTTTGTTTTAATATATTTGTATGTGTGCGGTGTGTTTGTGTGAGTTTATGAGTGTTATGTACATGTATGAACCCTTAGAGCAGAAGAGGAATTACAGGTGGCTGTGAGCATTGTGTGGGTGCTGGGAACCGAACTCAGGTCCTCTGCGCTCTTACAGTCCCACTTCCTCAGCTTTGAGTCTCATCTAGAAGTAGGATTTAGATTTGTATATGTGTGTGTGTGTATGAATGTTTTGCCTGCACATGTTTCAGATATGTTCAGGTATTCACAGAGAGCATCAGGTGCCTTGGAACTGGAGTTACAAATGCTTGTAAGCTACCACATGGATGCTGGGAATCGAACCTGCTCTGAAAGAGCAGCCGGTGGTGCTCTTAACCACTGAGTTATCTCTCCAGCATAGTTTGAAGTAGTAAGAAAGGGCATTAGGATGCTTCTCCCTTTGTCCTGGGACTGTGGCCATAGCCTCATGGCTCTGACTTCCTGAAGCCCCCACTGTGATTCCCAAATGGGGCCTCTTATTTCAGACAAGTTGTTTACAGCCTGTGAGCTTCATTTCTATCCTTTGTGAGACAGTGGGAAATCAACCCTGGCAGGTCACTGCAGGGCCTCACGGAGGCACTCCGCATGGCGGTTCTTAGCACAGCATCTTACATGTGGCAGCCTGAGACTCTCAAGCTCTGATGACCATCCCCCTGCCTCTGCTGACTTCCTGAGGGCAGTATTCACAGCAAACATTCAGCTGTTGTGTCTGCCTTTGCAAACTGTGTGCTCATAAATCACTCATCTGTCAGTGAAGTCTGGGCCAGGCACCCTCTGTGCACGATGAACAGAGAAGTTAGGCCCTATTCCTGCCCCAGATACCTAGAAAAGCCTCCCACGTAGACCGGGATTGTCCTAGAAGGTGGCAGGAACAAATGCAGTCTGGGGTTGGTCCTGTATCCTTTCTGTTTCATACAACAATGAAATGTCTGAGATGGGGTCACTTTATAGAGCAAAGAGGTTCATTTTGGCTCATGATACTGGAGGTTCGAGGTCAAGATCCCACCTCTGGAGATGGCCTTGGTGCTGGCAATATCTTAGGGCAGTACAGGGTCTCCCTTGGCAATGTCTCTCCCTTTCCTCACAGAGCTGCAGGGCCTCGTTCACCAGGCTCCATCCTGGGGACCTATCTGAGCTAATTAGCTCCTGAAGGCTCCACCCCTGAACAGCAGAGTGGGATTAGCTTCCACTGTCTTCATAACTCACCGTGGTGATCAAACTTCAACACTGAGTCTTGGAAAATGTTCCACCTATACCTGCATTATAGCATCCTGTGAAGGGTTGACTGATACATTTTCTTTTAAGATGTATATGTATGTGTATACACTGAAGTGTATATATGGGTTGCATTTGAGTGTAGTACTTTCAGAGGTCAGAAGAGGGCAACAGATCCCCTGGAACTGGAGTTACTGGTAGTTATGAGCACCATGTGGATGCTGCGAACTGAACCTGGGACCCTTTACAAAAGCAGCCAGTGCTGCTAATTGTTGAACCGTCTCTCCAGCCTTTGGCTGGTGTGTTCTGACACTGGGTTTGTATGGGTAGCGGGGCTGGGAGTGGGGAGGGGGGGTTATTCTGTCAAGAAAATAACACAGATCTAAAGTGTGATGGTCCAGACTTGTCTACTCTGGAAGTGGAAGGCAGGAAAATCAGGTTTTCCCAAGGCTTGCTCTCAGCTTGCCTTCTTTGCCTATACATTTTAAGGCCCAGCCCATGAAGTGGTTCTGCTCACAATATGGGTGGGTCTTTGGCAATCAAGACCCACAGGCCAATCTGATCTACACACTTGCTGGCTTGAGACTCCTTTCTTAAGTCAGTCTAGACTGTGGCAAGTTGACAAGTAAAACCAACCATCAGAGCCACACAGCAAGGTCAAAGCCAGCCTCGGGTACACGGGACCCTGTCAGTAAACAAACAGAAGACAAGACACAGTGGCCAGTGGTGCAGTCAGCAGACAGATACAAGGGATGCCTGCAAGGCTCAACGCTAGTGTGAGTGTCTAGCTAACCCTTACCTTTTCTGACCTCAAGACCCCCTCAACACTTGTGCCCCAGGGTCAGAGGCTAGCCAGACTAGCCCTCTCTGCCTAGCCGAGGAACCTTGGCCAAAGTTTACATCAACCTCAGTTTCCTCATCTGCAAAGTGGGAAAGCAATGTCCAGGCAGGGTCAGTGAGAGGGCTGAACCTGTTTTCTTATGTGGCCCTGGCCTTTGCTCAGCCCGTGCCATGGAAGAGACAGGTTCTGCATCATCCAGGGTGCCCAGTGGCCCTGATTGCTTCCCAATATCCTACAGCTGCCACTTTCATGGAGCACTGGAAACGGAAGCAAATGAGGCTCAACTACCGATGGGACCTCACAGGCTTCGAGGAGGAGGAGGTGAGTGGCTGTGTCTGTTCTACCCAGGCCCCCCTCTGCCATCTCTGGCTCACGTGGATGTCCCAGGTCCCGACTGGCCCCTGATTCCAGGCGCGGCTCCTGTGGCTCCTCCGCTCATCGCTCTGGTATTCCTTGGTTGCCAGGGCAACTGTTTTCCATCTACCAGTGTTTTCTGTCTCCATGCTCCCAAAGACATAACACCCACGAGTGTGGGCTCGGGTGCTGGCCAGGGCTCCCCACGCTGACCTCATCACATCTGCGGCTGTGGGGTGTGGGCAGGGAGTCGCTGCTGTCCATGGGCTGCCTTCCTCTCCATCCTCCATGCAGATCATCTCTGTCTACAAGCAGAGGAGGTTGGGGAGCCCGGCCGAACTTTTAATAACTGGCTCAATACAAACATGGCTGGGTTCCAAAATGGAGTTGCTCACTGGTAGATGGCCCTGGAGTCAGGGGCAATAAGTCTGCCCAGAATCCCCTGACTGCCATCTCCTGCAGGAATCCCTTGTTAGGGTCATCAAGGAGAGCCTTGATGTAGAGCAGGCTGTTCCCTGCATGAGCTGAGGCATGGCCATGGCCTGGTACACCATGCCATCTCCTTTTCTTTCTACAGTACATTCTTCAGGAGCCAGCCTCCTGAGTGGCATGCCCCGCCCCACCCCCTTTGAGACTGTAGCTGAGGCTGTCTCTAGCTTGCTGCATGATCAAGGATGACCTTGAACTCCCAACCTTCCAGGCTCTATGTCTGGAGGGTTGGGATTGCAGGCAGGTGTGCACCGCCACATCTGGTTTATTCAATGCTAGGGATCTAACCCACGGCCTTGAGCAGCCAAATGCTGTCCCATCTCAGCTACGTTGCCGATGCCCCCTCATGCTTTCCTTTTATAAGTGAGACCCCGTTTATGTTTTTGATGTGTTACATATCTGTCTCTCCCTCCCCGCCTCCCTCACTCCCACTCTCTGGAGCTTGAACCACAGTAGACAAGTGCTGCTACTAAGCCTTACTTATAAACCCTTATAAAACTCACACAGTTCACACCCTCCTGAGTCCCAGTCTGCTGGTTACATGCACACTTCAAAGAGCCGGTGGTGGCTTCTGCTCCACGCTGAAGCCATGCTGTTCCATGCTCCCAGCTTGGCAGCCAGGTTATGGTTATAAGCCAGGGCTCTGGGACCACAGTTCATTTGATCTGATACCACCACTGCAGTGTGACCTGCAGTATATTGGTTAACATCTCTGTTCCCAGTGTTCTTTACTACCCCGTAGGTATTGAGAGGCAAGCCTCACTTGACCAGACTCAGGAGGTCTCTGCTGGGCATATCTGTGCCCAGGACAAAGCTTCCTAGAGAGTTACTTGGTTAGCCACAACCGGGCTTCACCTGCCACACCCACTTAACAGTGTCTGTCCTCTTCTGCAGTGAGTCTGTTTCACAAATGACCAGTACTCTGTACCTGGTGCAGGAGGAGCTCTGGCCTGAGTGGGCCCACTGACCCCCAGGTGGCCCCTCTCCTTGGTTGCTGTTTTCATGTTGATAATTCCAAAAGAAGAAACACCAGCTAGGTCTTACTGTCCTGGTGGACACATTTCCAAGGTGTCCTAAAAGCTGAGGGGAAATAACTCACCACCCCCATCTTGACCCCACCACCCCAAGGTCCCTAGGGCTTGATCTCTGAGAGGTGTCCCTGAGGCTACCAGGCATACAACCCGAGTGTGTCTGAGTGAATCCCCTAAAGTAAGCCACCCATGTCCCATAGCCAGCCGACCACCATCCTGGTAGGGTGTGTGGCCTCAGGTGAAGAGGCTGCCTCTATCCTCCTACTCCCACCCAGTGGTCTGAACGCCAGGTTGGCTGCACGCAGAAGGAGACCAGGTCATTGTTCTGTGTGCTTCTCCATTGAGCTGAGAATTGTGGGAAGCTTGCAAAACTGGTATCTGGAAATGGCAAGCATCCAGACCCCTGTTCTGCTGGACATTGTCCCCACCCTGGTTCTACAGACAAACAACCTCAGTAATGCTTCTTTCTGTTTTTGTCTTTATTCCCGGTTCCCCGCAGGAAGCTGTCAAGGTTTGGAATTATTTTTTTGGTCACTCTGCCTTCCTCTAGCCTGTCTCTGGGGAGAGGGACCTTTGCACACACACTCCTGTCTTTCCACCAGACAACTCCTCATGGCTCTCACCTGGGCTCTGCTTTCTCCTGGTCTCACCTGACCTGTTCTTTCCTTCCAGCACCTTCTGCTGAATTCCTCTCGGCTCCTGAGGCCTGGCACCTCCAGCCTGCCTGTGCTTGCTGCCTTTCGCTACGTCTCTTTTGACCCCCGCGGCTACTCTACAGAATGTTCCAGAGGGTCAGTTCACAGCTGGGTGTTCATTGAAGCCTGGCATAGCCAAGACCCTATGCAGGACACAGAATCCAGATCCTCTGACCATTCCATTGAGCTGGGGTTCCTAGGGAGAGGGGGAGTCCAGGGCTGAGATTCAGGCCAAGTTCAGGGAGTTCAGTGTTGGAAATATGACAGCCAGCTGTGAACTGGTCCCCAGGGTCCCAAAGGCAAGTACATTAACTCGTGTGGAGGGACTCAACACTAATACATTCTTTCTTGACTTGCTCTCTTTCTCAGGACCATCCCAGAGCAGAGTATGAAGCCAGAGTCTTAGAGAAGTCACTGAGAAAAGAATCCAGAAACAAAGAGGTACAGGCTCTGTTCTTTACTTCCCACAGTGAGAGGCTGGGTGTCTAAAGTGTGATCAGGGGTCAGCAAACATTATGTGTCTGAGGTATGACCGGGGGTCAGCAAACACTATTGTTTATCAGGTATGACCAGGAATCAGTAAACATTATACATTTATAAGATATGACCAGGAGTCAGCAAAAACTATATGTTCCCAGGTATAGACAGGTGTCAACAAATACTGTGTGCTCTCAGCAGACCGTGGCTTAGCTCAGATTGTAAATATTTAAGCTGTGTAAGCCTACACCACAGCTACTCAGCTTTACCACTATAGTGTGAACAGGGCTATTGATAAAAGATAAACAAATATGCAAGACTGTGTTCCCATAAAACTTTATTTACAAAAACAGGCCCGGGGCCAGATTGGACCAAAGGCGCAGAATTGGCCCAGCTATGCTCTAGACTGTCCCTTGATGTATCCTGAAAGTGACCTCAACGTCAGCAAACATGTCACACTAGATCTGGTTGCTGGGAATGCTCTGCCCCACCCTATGCAACCTGTGTTCTGTGTTGAAGAATGAATTAGGAGCATTTGTAGATCCAGGTCTGCGAGCTTCTTGTTTCTCCACGTCCTAGAGTCTAGGACATAGGACAGGGAGAAGATGTGGGTGTTGTGATGTGCTTTGGGCCTCTGTCTTTTTCTGATAAACTGCCCCGAGCCTTTTGTTCTGACTGGCAGCTTGTGTGTGCAGCACACATTCTTGCTGCATACCTCTAAAAGCACTGACCTGTTCGTTATTAATGGTTTTCACATGAGGGAGACAGGCCGGGACCCCCAGGCTGCTGGGTCATGTTGGTACTGGGCAGTACTGGGCAGTACTGGGCAGTTAGAAGATGCTTTTCCAGGCTTATGGTTTTCCTGATACCCTTGCCCCTTCAGCCTCTAGAGTAACAAGACAAACCCTGGGCTCTTACCTTGTTTGTTATCATGTCCTGTGTACAGAGCTTATGGTACCTAACAGCCTCCGGGTACGGCCTTTACAATTACATGGAGGTGGGTACAGCAGAGGTTTCAGGTAGGCAGATACAGAACTCCAGTTCTATAGTCAGGAAGGGGGTACATCTCCAAGAATACCCCAAAGGAATTAAGCAGGACTCAAGAATGAAAAAAGTAAACACGGCCAGATGTGGTGGTGCACAGACATCATGGCCAGATGTGCTGGTGCACACACCTTTAATCCCAGTACTTGGGAGGCAAAGGTAGGCAGATCTCTGCCAGCCTGGTCTACAAGTGAGTGCTAGAACAACCAGGGCTAGACACTGAGACCATGTCTCAAAAAGAATAAAACTATATAAGCAATTGGATCACTCTCAGGTGTGTCCAGAGTTCTGACACTGAGGGACAACATGGTCATCTGTAGAGCCACGACAGCCTTACATTCAAATTGCAAAAATAAATGGCAAAAAAAAAAAAATCACGTTTGAAGTTTATAATTTTATGCTGGGTCACATCCATAGCTGTGGTAGGCCATGTGCAACCCATGGGTTAGACCAGCCAGAAGCCATTTGTCTGACTTAACATATCAGCTGGGTAGTTCCCTCTGTATACAACCTGGTGGCCTCCCCAAGTGAGACCCTACAAGCCCCAGTCATATCACCAGGGCATCTCCCTGGCTCTAAGCCTTCCTGGAGAAATCTCAAGAATTAGCCTGAGCTCCCCAGCACTGTGGGCCTAGTGGCTTTCCAGTCACAGATCTCAGACTGGAAGGAACACAGAGAAGTGTCTGCTCATTCCTAAAGCCACAGAGGTTTACAGTCCCCATATTCCACACCCATCGCAGCAAGCAACTTCAGAGACCAGGCGCTGCCTCACCCTGCCTCAGTTTCAGCCCCGGCTCTTGAATCATGAGAGAGTCACAAAGATGTTAGGAGGGTGTGTTCTTCTTTTTCTTTTTGTTTGTTGGTTGGTTAGTTTTGTTCTGTTTTGCTTTGTTTGGGGGTTTGGGATTTTTTTGCAGACTTCCAGGAGGATGGCGGCCCTTAGCCGATTGGGTTCATATAACCACATTCTCTCTCTTGTTTCGTGTGGCTCCCAGTGACAGCTTTGCATTGATGTTCCCCAGTTATGGAACAACATTACTTCATGTGGTTTTATCCCTTTTTTTAAATTACATCTATTTGGATGTCTATGAAGCAGCACATGTGTGGAGATCAGAAGACAACCTTAGGAAGTCTGTTCTCTCTTTCCATAGTGTGGGTCCTGAAGTATTGAAAACAAGTCATCTGGCTTGGCCATAAGCACGTTTACCAGCTGAGCCTTCTTGCCAGCCCATGGTTATATAGCCCACACTGGCTTCCAACTAGCTATGTAACTGAAGATGACCTTGAATTTCTAATCCTCCTGCCTCCATCTTCCAGAGTGCTGGGATTCCAGGGATATGACACCATCGAGTGTTTGTGTAGGGCTGGGATCCGTTCTACCAACTGAGCTCCAGTCCAGTCCCATGAAATTGGTTTATTAAAACAGATCAACCACTGATTGCCATGCCAACCTGTGTTTCTGGGTGTGGCCCCCTTTCTATTGTCTCAGGGTGCTAGTGGGGACAGACCCATGTTCCCCAAGCTCTAAACCATTGAAATCATGTTGCTGAAGGAACCTATGGGGACTGTATGCTGGATTCTTTATTCTGGAAACTTGTAGTTCTCCTTGCCCTGACCTTGAATTGAGACTCTGTTGTGTGTTAACTTGCTTGAAATGCCAAGAGCCTAGGTCAGCCTTGGCAAATGGTGCTCACAGAGAGAGTGAGCCGTTGCCTACACTCACATCCAAGATCAGCAATACCCTGCCCTCATTCTGCCACCCAGTGCTCTCTTTCCCCACCCACCCTCAGAAGCGCCGGAATGTTCCTGAAGAACCGACCAACAAATGGAAGCAGAGGGTTAGGACAGCCATGGCAGGGGTGAAATTGGTACTTCTTTGTTTGGGGGCAACTCAAGGCTTGACACTGTTTGCAGGCCTTCTTGGCCACCGTGTCTCTCCCTGGCCACCTCTGTGGTGTGTTCTCAGAACACTCCCATCTGTGTCCCCTCCCCACCTCCCACCTGCAGCCTGCCATGTGTTGCGACGTCACTGCATGGCTGTCAGGGATCCACAGGGAGTAAGGCAGCTTCGTGTGGGGTTCTGGAGACATGCTTGTCACGAGTGTCCACGATTGCTTCTTGTTTCCTTGTGAGCATGCATGCAGACACCTCTGGAATGAGTGGCCTCCCATGTGACATCAGTGCCAGCATGCTGGGCTCAAGTGTGTTTTTGTCTTTGAAAGCCCCTCCCACACATACTTGAAACTGCCCAGGCTAGAGACCAACTGCTCCCCAAGGTCCTTTCAGGCCAGACAGCTCAGGGCCCAAGAGGCTAGTGACCAATTACTGTTCCCCAAGGTCCTTTCAGGCCAGCCAGCTCAGGGCCCAAGAGAGCCTCTATGAGCTATGTGGCCCCAGGTCAACATGGCCTTACAGTGCTCTGAGTTCTAACACGTAGTGCTAGCCACTTGTTCTGACCTGCTCAGCAAAGGGAGAAATAGCTATTATGGTCTGCACCCAGAAAAATGGCCCAACAGCTTAGGACCTGGAGCCCTGGACAGGAGGTTGCAGAGAAAGAAGAGTGTCTCAGATGTGGGCCGCTCCCTCTCAGGCCACCCAGTTCTTAGGGAGCAGTAGGCAATGCCATGCCCATGCAAAGGGGAAACCTAGACCTGAAACCATTCCCTTCTCTGTCACCGTGTGACCCTGTTCACAGGGGACTAAGGCCCCGTGTGCTTCTCCTCTCACTGCGCCGTCATGTTTGCTCAGCACCATCTGGAAGTTTCTCTGAGTTTTTGTGCACGCTCCTGTCCACCCATTCGGGTGGTTCCCAGTGAATGAGCAGATGGTTTCATGTTGCAGACCGACAAGGTGAAGCTGACCTGGAGGGACAGATTCCCAGCCTATTTCACCAATCTTGTCTCCATCATCTTCATGGTAAGTTCTAGAAGGTTGGAGGGGCTTGGAATCAGAGGTGCCCTGTACTCATTTTGGGACACAATGAGACAGAGAGGGAGTGAGGGATACCCCTCTTTATCCCTAAGATGGGATGGGATGGGTTTTGTGGTGGTCCTGGGGTATGTGATCTGAATCCAGCGACACATGGTTTTCCCTAAGTGGGACATGCCTCACACTGGGATCTCTGTGCTCTCAAAACCAAGCTGACAATTCTTAGAGAAACCAGTATCAAAATTGCACAAGATGGTCAGGCAGGGCAGTGTAGTCGTGTAATCCTAGCACTCAAGAGGCTGAAACAGGAAGATTATTACAAGTTCAAGGCCAGCCTGAGCTACATAGTGAGGCTGTCTCAAAATCTAAGAAAAAGAGAAAGAACAGGAAAGGAGGCTCTAAGCTGGTTCTAACGGCCCAGCAAACGCCTCATGGTTCTTATGAGCCTCTCATTCCCGTTGGCCCCACCAGGCCTCTGCCTCAAACCACCTGTACCTGTCTTAACCTTCACATGGCATGGGCCACTTGTCACTTTTTGTCTAGCCTTGAAGGTTTTGATGAAATCCTGGCACATCTACCTAGTCTCTCAGTCCAAGATGCCCATCAGCCGCCTGCCCCAAGGGCTTTCCAGGGAATGATCCATTCAGTCCTCAGAGCCAGCCAGCCCTGACTCCACAATGCTGCTGCTGAGGAAACAGATCTAAAGGCTGTTCCTTGGCAGGCCAAGCCAGAAGGGGCAAAGCTAGCAGCTTATTTCTTCTTCATCTGCCCCAGGGGCTCCTCATCCCATATGAGATGGACAGACAGCCTTGAGTCAGGCTGGGTTTCCTGGGCTGGGTGGGCCTCTGGAAGACAGTATAGGCCTCAGCTTCACCCACCTTTTCCTGGAGAAGCCAGGAACTCACAGGAAGTCAAGCTCAGACTCAGTTGCTCTGATTCAGTTTGATGAACCTTTCCTGAGTTTCTGAACCTTGACCTCTCAAGTAGCTGGGACTACAGACACACTTTCAGCCTCATTTTGAGGGTGGCATGTTCCCTTGGGTGCTGAGGCATAACCAGAGAATGACACCGCCCCCCAGCCCTTAGTTAGTGAAGGGCAAAGCTGGGGGACCAAGCGACCCCAGCAGCCCCACAGTTCAGCTGCCCCTAGCAAAAGGACCAGTGGTTTAGGAAGAGGGTGGGTAGCCTAGGGCCTAGTGTAACCAGAGGCACTGGCGTCTCTGGACTTCTGCTCACTCGTCCTGATTGCTTTATAGCTCCTCCTTCTCCAACATCACTTCTGCATTCCAGGTAAGAAAGGGGAAAGCTGAGAATAAGGCAAAAGATGAGCAGCAGAGGCTGCCTGTCTGTGAAGGGGGCTTCCTCAGAAGACCCTCCCACAATGTATCCCATTGGTCAGAACCCTTTCTCCTGCCTACCTCCCCTGCCTTAATAAGGAATATAGGGTGAGCTAGCAGAGATAGGTAAGTGAAGCCAGGGTAGACAGACACAGGTAGGCAGCCAGCTGGGGCTATCTTTTCTTAAGGGTCCTGTCACAAGAGATACAGGTTCTTGGCTGATGGAGATGCAGCTTCAGCCCTGACCCCAGAGTTCCATTCAGGCGCTGATGCTGATGCTGCACATGTGCTAAGCCTGAAGACATCAGTGTGCATGGCCAGCCAGAGGTGCAGGGCACATGGCTTGTGGCTCCCTCAGAGGAGGAGGGTGGAGGGCTGCCTCTGCTGAGTCACCACAGACCCAGAGCCTTCCCCACCTCTGCATGCTGGCACAAGAGACGTCCTTATGGCCAGGAGCGGCCTCTTGGCAGGCCTGAGGGGTGTTCCGAGGAAAACCTCACCGCCTGGCACAGCTCAAGGCATGGTAGCCGTGCCTTGTGCTTACAGGGCATAGTGGGGGCTGCAGATGGTTTCCCAGGCAGGGTGTTTCTCTGTTTAGTCACTACCAGATGTCTGGAAAGGCCTGGTTATGGCCCATAGTGTGCAGGGCAAGTCCTCTGAAGAAATTCCAAAGGCCATGTCCCCTGAGTGGGCAACAGAGAGCAGCAGTGCCAGGAGCCATGAGGGACCATGCCAGCAAGGACAAGGCCTCCCCTCCATCCAAGACTCAGGGGCCTAAGGGCCAGAGCCTGCCCAGAGCAGCCAAAACCTACACACAAGTGGCTAAAGCCCAGCTGCGCTTTGCTTTTCGAGCCTCAGACATGCCCACCCTCGCCCAGCAAGCTCTAGGGTGGGGTGTCCACACCCTTGGGCTGGGCAGAGACTGGGTCTTACCCATGGACCTGTGCCAAAAGGAAAAGGAACCCAGACAGACGACTGTAGCAGGCGGAACAAACCTGTCACCAGCTTCCCACCCATCTCTCAGGCACCAGCAGTCTGAGTTCCATGGAATGTTGTAGCCTGAGATGGGTTTAGCTAGCTTTGGGACTGCTGTCGTGGAAGAGCTGGAAGGTAGCTGCAAGAAATCTGTGGGATGGGGACTCTGGCCATGCCCCAGCAAACCTGCAGGATGCCTAACCATCTGCCTGACCACGGTGAGGGCACCTGGCTCAGCCCTGCACACTATCTAAGAAGTCTGCTATCTTAGTTGTCCCAGGTTGGGCAGGAAGCATCCACAGCAGCCAGTCTGCTCTACCACCCACCAGAACAGCCACTAGGGTTGTGGCTACAGTGTCCTGGGCTCTACATAGGGGACAGTAAGAAAGGATTATAAATAGATCTGGTAAACTTTAGGCTTGGAAGGACCAGCTGGTGAAGCCTGTCCCAGAGCTGGGTGTCCTGACCCAGCCACACGACCTCTCTGATCTGGGAGTCTTCCCACTTTTTCTTCTTGTTCTGCAGGCTGACTCCTGCCAAGCACCTGGCATCTTGTGGGTGACTCCAGTAATTCCAGCTTTAGTTCTGAGTCGGGAAAATTGGGGGTTAGGAGCAGACGGGCAAGTTCACAGGAGCTCTTCGCCTTCCCCAAAACCACCCCTAGCATTCCCACTAAGCATGTCTACGCCTGCCCTGCAGATCGCAGTGACATTTGCAATCGTCCTCGGAGTTATCATCTATAGAATCTCCACAGCTGCAGCCTTGGCCATGAACTCCTCCCCCTCTGTGCGGTCCAACATCCGGGTTACTGTCACAGCCACCGCTGTCATCATCAACCTGGTGGTCATCATTCTGCTAGATGAAGTTTACGGCTGCATTGCCAGGTGGCTCACCAAGATTGGTGAGTGCCACGTGCAGGACAAGCATAGGCAGCATGGGCCTGGGGACAGGGCCAGCCTTGAGGCGGGCAGCCTGGTCACCGAACTGTGGCCAGTCCCAACTCCCCCTGGCCTGTCTGTGAGTGGCTAGCAGCTGGCACAGTCAGCACCATATGTCTCTCCTCAGAGGTCCCGAAGACAGAGAAGAGCTTTGAGGAGAGGCTAACCTTCAAGGCCTTCCTGCTCAAGTTCGTGAACTCTTACACTCCCATCTTCTATGTCGCCTTCTTCAAAGGCCGGTAGGAACTCCTCCACCCTGGCTCCTTGCCTCCTTCTCACTCGGGTAGAAGGCTATGTCCTACCTTGTCCCTCTTAATGGTGGGAGACTCCCATAGCCCAGGGAAAACAGGAAGTGCAGCTTCCACAGCCCATGATGCTCTGGGGAAGGCTGGGTCAATTGAGCACAGGGTTTCCTAGTAATACAGACCCCAGGCAGTGGGGACCTTTGTCAATAGACCCCAGACAGCAGCCAAGACAGCAACCTCTGATAGTCCCCCTCAGCAGGCCAGGTGGCACAGATCCACGGGGAAAGGAGGGAGCCTGTTTAAAATCCTGGTGGCTCTGACTGGGGATCCAGAGAAGCACAGGTCCTTTGGGCGGCAGCTCCTGGGGGCTGAGTCCAGCCCCTCCTTAACCACTGCCCCAACTCTCCCAGGTTTGTTGGTCGGCCCGGTGACTACGTGTACATCTTCCGCTCTTTCCGGATGGAGGAGGTAACACATCACCCCCTTCCCAGCAGCCTTCTGCTTAGCTTCCTGTCCCCTGGGCTTCTGCACCACAGGAGGGAAAATTTCCTTGCATCTTCACACATAACGTCATAGTTTCTTCCCTATCACTGTGATTGACACCCTGACAAAAGCACCCTCAGGGAGAAAGGGTTGACTTCAGCCCACGGCTCTAGGGTGCAGCGCATCATGGCGCAGAAGTCAAAGCAGCAAGGGCTATGTACATCAGGTATGTTCAGGTGCCTGCAGAGATCAGAAAGCATCAGATCCCCTGGAACCAGAGTTACAGCTGGTTAAGAGCTGACTGGTACAGATACTGGGAACCCAGATCCTTTGCAAGAGCATTTAAATGCTCTTACTACTACAGCCATATCTCCCACCACCCCCCCCCATTAGTCTTATTTTGATAGTGCAGTTACTTCTGTGTTGTGTGTATGCTGCAGCACATGTGTGGTGGCCACACAGAGGACAAGTTGCAGAAGTCAGTTCTCTCCTTCCACCTCATGGTTTTCTCCAGATTGAACTCAGGCCAGGCGTGGGGGCTGGAGAGGCTGCTCAGTGGTTAAGGGTACTTGCTACTCTCGCAGAGGACTCAGGTTTGATTCCCAGCACCTACAGTTATCTATAACTCCAGTCCTGGGGCACCTGATGCCCTTTTTTATACTTCCATGGGCACCAGGCACTTACATACACGGCACACAGACACACATGCAAGCAAAACACTCATATAGATAAAATAAAAATGTAAAAAATTTAATTAAAAAAGCTTCATGGCTTCTGAGGAATGAATGACTCCTAAGATTGACCTCTGCCCTCCACATGTATGCATACACCTGTGCTTGCCACATGTGCATGGGTGTGCGCGCACGCACGCACGCACCACTAGAGAGGACACTGGCCTTCCTGAGAAGTGGGAAGAGTCACAAGGGACGAGCGTCAGACGCGGAAGGACTCAGTAGTGGAAAGGAGTCTGCTTCAGTTATCTGACCACAGGCCCAGGCACTGCAGGGCGTCCTCTACAGATGTGAGGTTTACAGAATGTCTGTAATGTGTGCTTTGTTCCTTGCATGGCATCCTCTTATGCTTGTGAGGCGAGCACTTCACTGACTGAGCCAACAATACCCTCTTCTTTTCTTCACAACGAGATCTGACGAAGCTTAGCTTGGCTTGGAACTAACATAGCTGAGTTTGACTTTGAATTCCTGCTCCTCCTACCTCCACTTCTACAGCGCTGGGATTACATGTGTGTGCCACCGTGCCTGGCTTCTTGGTGGCCCTCTCTGCGTCACTCCAGATGCTGTCTCCCCCTGGATCTCTGTGTTCTCCTGGGGACACTGATCACTGAAGCAGGGCAATGACTTCTTCCCAAAATTAGGTCTTATTCTCAAGGTTTCAGGCTGGAGAGATAGATGGCTCAGTGGTTAAGAGCACTGACGGCTCTGCCAGAGGTCCTGAGTTCAAATCCCAGCAACCACATGGTGGCTCACAACCATCTGTGATGGGATCCAATGCACTCTTCTAGTGTGTGTCTGAAGATAGCTGCAGTGTACTCAAGGTTTCAGAAGGTGCCGATGTGAACCACCCCCAGTATGCGCGTGTACATGTGGGTGTGCATGGGTGTATGTGCGTGTGCGCTCGGACATGTGTGCACACATATGCACAACCGCACATGCAGATAATGTGAATTTGAGGTTGCTAGAGAAGAATGTCAGGTGTCTTCCTCTACCACTCTCCTCCTGATGCCTTGTGGTAGGCCTCTCACTGAATTGGAAGCTCACTATTACAGCTAGGATGACTGTGCAGAGAATCTGTGTGTCCTCTTGCCTCTGCCCCGACCCCACAATGCTGAGATAACATGCAACCACACTTGCTTGGGATTCAGACTTGGATACTCGTGCTTGCAAGCAAGAGCTCTTACCCACCCACCATCTCCTTAGCCCCAAACATAACTTTTAAGAGGCCATGAGTCACCTTACAAGTTAAGGACCAGCCTCCCCACCACCCAAAGCCAGACCAGACCTAACAGGCCCTCTTCCCCACAGTGTGCCCCGGGTGGCTGCCTCATGGAGCTCTGCATTCAGCTGAGCATCATCATGCTGGGCAAGCAGCTGATCCAAAACAATCTCTTCGAGATCGGCATCCCGTGAGTGGTGCCTGCTACGGATGGGGACATAGCGGTGGGGCGGGTGGGGGGCCTGAGTAGACTCTAGAAGTAGCCTCTATGACAGGTGAGGCATCAGCCTCTTTGGGGATAGGAGACATCAGAAACCAGGAGGTGAAGGGAAGGGACATGGAGCAAAAGTTGCCCTGTTGTAGACAAGGAGACATGGAGTCCCACCTTCAGGAGTCCACACAGCCTAGCTGCATGCCGGCTCCTGAGTAGCAGAGGGTTCTAGCCAGGAGTCAATCCCCTCATCTTGTTCCTCGGGGGTGCAGGTTTCCTGAAGTCGGGACCTTAGTGTACTAAAGAGAAGCCACAGGGGCATAGCACAGCCCACACTTCCTGGTCCCCTCTGGGGGTCTCCCATGGCGATAGGTGGCCTCTCATTCTCCCTGACCTTCTTAGGAAACCAACAGAGCTGTGCTGCCTCTAGGAGGAGGGCAGAGCTTTCAGTCCCCTCCCAACATGTATGGAGCCAGGCATGGTGGCACATGCCTTTGTTCCCAGCATTAGGGAAGAAGAGAAAGATAGATCTCTGTGAGTTTGAAGCCAGCCTGGTCTACATAGTAAATTCAAGGCCAGCCAGGGCTAATAGAAAGACCCTAGCTCAAAACAAAACAATAAACAAAGATGCCTCTTTCAGGACACTAATGGTGGTTCAGATTTAGAGCAGACAGAGCAATGTAACTCAGAGGTATGGTGAGAGCAGCCCCCACCTCTGGCTGCCTACTAACACAGCGCCCCCTGCAGGAAGATGAAAAAGTTCATCCGCTACCTGAAGCTGCGCAGGCAGAGCCCCTCCGACCGTGAGGAGTACGTGAAGCGGAAGCAGCGCTATGAGGTGGACTTCAACCTCGAACCGTTCGCTGGCCTCACGCCCGAGTACATGGAAATGAGTGAGTAGTATCCTGGCCAGGGTGGTGGGCACCGGCCATGGGGGATGCAGATTGGACAAAGACTATGGATCTTGGCACAGTGATAAGTGCCTGCGTGTGATCTTAGAACTTGGAGGCTGAAGCAGGATGCTCTTGAGTTTGAGGCTAGCCTGGGCTACATAGTGAGACCCAGTCTCAAAAAAAAACAAAAACAGAAAAAGGGAAACCCATCTAGGGAGATGGCTCAGTTAGTAAATTACCTTATCAGCTCTAGAATTTAAGTTTAATCCCTGAATACACATTAAAAAAAAAAAAAAAAAGAAAGAAAGAAAAGAAAAAGCTATGGTGATGTGTTGCTATGGTGATGTGTGCTTGTAATCCCGGCATGGAGGATCCTTGGGGCTCAGTAGCCAGCCAGCCTAGCCCAGCCTGCTGATGAGTGCCAAGCCAGTAAGAGATGGGGACCAAAAAATAAAAAAAATAAAATGGAATGATATTGACCTCTGACCTTCACACAGGAAACAGGCTACCAGGTTAAAAATAGGGAAAGGACTGTGGGCTGGGATGCCCATGACCTGACCCTCAGTGCCCCTCACCCTTTCACGGGTGTCAGGCAGAGGCAGGAGCAAGAGATGCCTAGCCTCGACTCTTGGCTCTAGGTTCTGTTCCTCCTCCGGACTATAAACACTGTCTCTTTTCTTCCAAAGGCCCAGGACAGGCAACACATGGTCACCTGCCACACAGTGTGACACACAAGGCCAAGCAACAATTCCTCCTCCCTCCACTTCCCTCAACAGCAATACTAGCTCCATTGGAGGCCCCCAGCATTTGGAGTACCATAGCCACACACCTTTAGAGTCCTTCTTTGGGGTCTGTGACTTCTCTCTACTTCCTGATCACCAAGATACTTGTCTCTACTTGGGCTTGCTGTGACCCTAACATGAAGTCAGTCCTCTTAGGGAGGCCTGGATAAGCATCATTAACAGCCAGTGTCCCTGCATGGAAGGGTGCTGAGCGATGGGGAGAGCCAGGTGCGGCCTGTGCAGCCTACGCAGCCCTGGGGCCTCCCAGGCTCCCTTCTGTCTATTCGGCCTCTATGCTGTCCTCCCACTGAACTCCACATTGTTCTATAAGCATGTAGCTCAGGCCTACCATGAGGCCTCTGCCTTTAGTACCTCTAGTGGAATGCTCTCCCTCAAACACCTGCATAGATCCTCTCTCTTCTTCCTTCGTTTTATTGGGAGACTCTGGGTGTCCCCCAATAAAAGTTTTCTCTGACCACAGTGGCTAAAAAAGTTAGTCTTTCTCCATGCCTAGGACCCATCTCCTCCTCTGGCCCCAGTTTAAATCCAGCTGACATCGTAAGTTGGTTGCCCTTCCCTCTCTTTTCTGTCTGTCTCACAGAATGATGGAGCCCTGTGGAGGGAAGACCTTTCCTTTTCACTCTTGACTGCTGTCCCCCTACCCTAAAATGGGCCCAAGTATACAGCACTCAATGCATGCCTGAGTATTCAGCAGAATCTCAGTGCATGGTCACTGAACATATGGATGAGTGAGCACAGACAGGAAGACTCAAGCAGAGCGGGCTTAGACTGGCATGGCCTCAGCCTCCATGGACAGGACTCAAGCATGCAGTATCAGGTCCTGGCTGGGGAGGGGCTGCTCCTCTGGACTTTGCATTATCCACAGTGCTGAAAAGCAAGGCAGGCCTGGTATGTGGCCACAGCGCTCCTCAGCCTTGGCGTAGAGGACAAAGGTGACCTCCAGGCTGCAGCACAGTGGCCAGAGCATTCTGCCCCCATAAACACCCCCCAGCCACTCTCTGTATTTGTTCGTGCTCCCAGCTGGAATCATCTCCACCCAAAATTCAGGAGATGATGGGGGTGGGGAGCAAACAGGACTCCAGGCTCCTTTCTTTCCCTATTCATCCCCAGAGCCATGGCCAGTAGAGTCTGGGTACTGTTCTCCCCAAAGTCAGGCCTCTGCTCTCTGAGGAGGCTCTGGGAAACAAGATACCACAGAGAAGCACCCTGTAGTTGACGGAGATGTAGTCAGTTATCTTACTACTGAACTCTCACCTCAGGCTCCCATGATCCTCTAGGGCTTAGGAATAAGGAGATCTCAGGGACAAAGGTCTGTTATGTGTCAAGTAGCTTACCCCAGCCCTGCACCAGGGTGCACTCCTTGCCTGGCGCTCTCTCTCTCTCTCTCTCTCTCTCTCTCTCTCTCTCTCTCTCTCTCATCAGCTGCCATCTTGTCCTCCAGGAAATCTAAGGCTAGCACAGGGTCTCACAGCTATGGGATGGAAGGATATCCCACACCAGCTTAAGCTCCAGAATCCTTCCCTCCCACTTCCCCTTCGTTTTCTCTTTCTCATCCTCTCCATGATGGATGAGGCAGTGACATCACTCCGAGTGGAAAAACCAAGGCTAGGACTGCAGCTCCTTTGGTAGAGGGCTTTCCCAGCATATACAAGGCCCTGGGTTCAATCCCCAGCATAAACCAGGCATGGTAGTACAGACCTGTACTGCAATCCCAGCACTAGAGACGGGCCCATCAGAAGGTCAAGGTCACATTTGGCTATATAGTAAACTGGAAGCCAACCTGGGCTACAAGAGACCTTGTGTCAAAAAAATTGTTTTTTAAGTGGGAAAGCCCACCTACAGCAACAACCTTGAGCCTGAGCCTCAGCAGTCATGGCCCATGCACATAACCACGGCCCATGGCTGGTCCTGCTTCATCATAACCTCCACATACAAACACACACCCAACACCTCCATTCCTCAGCAGAGGCATCCCATCCTGCTGCCCATACTTGAGGGCCAAAGAGAGGTCACCAAGACATCTGGGAGACGGTTCCCACAGTCTCCTGCTCTGCTTACCTTGCTAACAATGGCCATACTCAGCCATCTGAGCACAGGGTGGCATTCTGTAGCTTCCTTGTTTACCCCCTGGCACAGAGCAGTCTTTGGACCAGGTCCCACTATACAGCCCCTGGACCAGCTCTCCGATTCTCATCCCTCTGGTGACCTTTTCCTGACCTGTTTCAACTCAAGTTAACTGCAGCTTCTAGGGCTGAAGAAGCCCAGAGCTGGTGAACAGCAACATGAAGCCTGGGGACAGAAGGCTGGGACAGTCCCAGTAGACATGTCCTCCTACTCTCCTAGGCCTGATGGAAGAGGAAAAGAGGGACTCTTGAAATAGTTATGGGAGCATGTCTTCCTGACCCTAGGGAGATGTGGGCACAGGGATGGGCCGGACCCACTTGGATCTGCCTATGAGCAGAGATTTCATAAGATTGGACCTGTGAACTTCAAGCATGCATGTAATTCAGAAGTCATACCAGGGTGAACATGTCCAGAGCACATTTATAAACAGGTATAAATATTACACAGTGTAGAGCTGGCAAGATGCCTCAGTACATGAAGTGCTTTCTGCGCAAACATGAAGACATGAATTCAGTTCCCAGAACCCTTGTTATAAGGCAAGGGTGGTGGTGTACTTGTAATCCTAGCACTGAGGAGGGAAAAGCAGGAGGATCCCTAGAGCTCCCTGGATAGTCAGTCTAGGCTACTATGAGCCCCAAGTCCCAGTGAGAGAGTCTACTCAAAAAGAAAAAGAATTAGAAAAAAGGGTAGTTGCCACCTGAAGACCAGCATTTACAATGTCTTTTGGTCCCCATGAACACATGTACACCCATGCAAATATGCACATACATGCGCAGACACACAATAAATAATCCAGACATGATGGTATAGTGCCACACTTGGGAAGCTGGGGCAGGAGAATTGTCACAAGTTCAAAGCCAGCCATGTTGAATTCCAGATACAGAAACTTCTGTCTTCAGTTCCTGGGACCCGGGCACTGTCCAAAATGGTAGTGGCTCTCACTGGAGACAGGCAGGTCCATGGAGGTAGACTCCTTTGAGGCAGGGTACCAGGCAGCCCTGGTCTGAATCATGTGGGGTTGCAGGGCTCCACGCAACTGCACTGTTGATGGTGTGCAGGGCACAGTGTGGTGTGCAGGGTGATGTACAGCTGCACTGCTGACAGTGTACAGGGTACCGTGTGGATGCACTGCTGATGGTATGCAGGGCGCAGTGTGGTGTGCAGGGTGGTGTACAGCTGCACTGCTGACAGTGTACAGGGCACCGTGTGGCTGCACTGCTGACACTACCTGCTCTCCCTGCAGTCATTCAGTTCGGCTTTGTCACCCTGTTTGTTGCATCCTTCCCTCTGGCTCCACTCTTCGCCCTACTAAACAACATCATTGAGATCCGCCTGGATGCCAAAAAGTTTGTCACCGAGCTACGGAGGCCAGTAGCCATCAGAGCCAAAGACATTGGTAAGTGAGCTGGGAGATGGGCTCAGAGCACGTGGGCAGGGGGCTGCTGCTCTTGAGAAGCTAGTGGGCTCCAGGCCTGTGTTTCCTACCAGGGCCTTCCCACCACCTTCCCAAGTGGTGCAAGATTTTTTTTTTTTTTTGAGACAGGGTTTCTCTGTATAACCCTGGCTGTCCTGGAACTCACTCTGTAGACCAGGCTGGCCTCGAACTCAGAAATTCGTCTGCCTCTGCCTCCCGAGTGCTGGGATTAAAGGCGTGCGCCACCACACCCGGCTGGTGCAAGATCTTGAGTGTGTCCCACTGGTCCCCCAACCTCCAAGATGTGTCAGCCACCAATGACATATGGGACTAACCAACTAACCTGTTTGTCAGCTGTCTGCCTGTCTTGGCCATTCACTGGTGTAGGTCTCCCAGGCATGTCTAATAATCTTGTGGTGTTGTGACATGACATTGTCATCCACAAAGTTCTTGTTCCAGAACACACACACACACACACACACACACACACACACACACACACACACACACCAAAAGTCATGTTTTAAGTAAATTTGTGATGGCTCTCCTAGGGTGCATTAGACACACATGAGGGGATATTTTTTTCTATGCTTATTCTCAACACCCCATCCTCCAACACTGGGGTATCCCCAGAGCTAAAAGATAGAGCAATGGAGACAGAGCATTAGCTGCTCAGCAAGCGCCCCCTGCCTCCTGTACACTACAGTACTCGGTGCTCCTGGTAGAGAGAGAGTAGCTGGGGTTAGAGAGAGTGTGCAGCAGTTAGGCATATTCGCTGCTCTTACAGAGGACCTAACTCCATCTAACCAACTAACCTCATGTTGGGCATCTCACAATCTCCAACTCCAAGGGATCCAATGTCACCTTCTGGCTTGCAAGGGTATCCACACACACACATATACACACACAACACACATTAAAATCTTAAAAGAAATGTTTTTGGAGAGGACACCTCCCATTGCCAAGGAAGTATAGTCTTGTCTTTGATGACTTACCCATAAAGTTCAAGGCCAGGATGAAACTCAGTGTGGGACTATGAACCCTGATTCTCCTGCCTGTGTGTTATACATGGAGAACGGGTGTAGGGGGAGGGATGGAGAGATTACACAGCACTGCAATAGTCCACAGCAGCGAAGGAAGAGCACGCATCCCCCTGGTTGTGAGCGTCCCATCATCAGAGGCAGTTAAGGAGAGATACTGGGTGTATCCGGGAAGAGTCAAGGACGTGGAAAATGGAGTTGGCAGAGCTCCAGAAGCCCTGCATCCTCAGCCAGAGTCAGTAAGGATGGCGTCCTCCTTATCCCACAGTGAGACCCACTATCCTTTAATCCATCTCCTCTTGAACAGCCTCAGTGAGAAGGGCATCTCTGCAGACTGAATCACGTGAGGGAAGCCATATAGATTATAGTTCCATGGTGATAAGGGACCTTTGGGTTAGGTTCTGTGACCCAGATAGGAGTTTGCGAGACTGTTTGGGGTGGCCTTGGCTTCTCTAAGACCCTTCCCAGCCCCCTGCACATCCAGGTCATCCCATGGGGAACCCTTGGGTAGTACCAGCCACACCTGTGGGAACCCTCAGATGACACCATCCACCCCGTATTCTCTCTTGCTTTAGTTAGTGTCTCTGCCATGATAGATGCTCTTTGGGCCATCCATTAGCTTCTGGCAACACGGCCAGACCCTGCCAGGGACGAGCACATCTTCCAGTCTCCCAGCCGCCTCTGAGAGAAGGCAGCCTGGGCTTCTCTGTCACCCTGTAATATTTTACAGTGAGCTGAATGGAATTGCCATGGTCACAGTCAAGCACATCAACTATGGTGACTTCATCTGTTTGGTTCTATAGCCTTACTCAAATCTTTGCTCTAAGCCTATAGAAACATGCACCCTACCCCTGACCCCACCCCTGCCCTCACCCTGCCCCGGCCCCTGCCCAACCTCCACCCCCAGCCTTGAGAGTAGCCTAGAAACATGGTGCTGGATGAGGAGGAGGTCAGAGCCAGGGCTCATGTGTGAGGTTCTCATCCTATGCCTGGATACTATGGCTTCCTGATGCCACCTCCTACCCAGGCAACTCAGACAATGGAAACAGACACCCAAGTGGGCCTGGATTCTGCCCACAGACTTTAAAAGCACTGAAATTCTCTAGACAAACTGACCCTCTCGGCCCCTAGAGTCCCTTACTCTGCCCCATTGTGGTCATAGCATAAGCCACACCCAGGTATGGCTAGACTGGTAACCTCGGAGCTACAAGAGCCCTTCAGGAACTCTTGGCTTACCTCAGCTTTGAGGCACAACTATTCTCAGTAAAGGCCAAATCCCTTCTATTCTTAAGATTCAAAAGCCATTCTCCAGATATGGAAGCAGCCCTGGGCCACATCTGAGCAGCAGGATGGGTGCCCCAAACCCTGATCTCAGACAAGCCCAGAGATGTGTCTATTGCAAAATTATCGTGGAACTTTCCACCTGTTGAGCCCTTGGAGAAACCTTGGAAGAAGCCTGGGTGGCAGAGTCTGAGTTCCACTGCCCAGAAAACCAGAGCCCCTTGGCTCATAAATGAATAGAGGGTCAACTTTGCAAACCCTGTACTGAATGCTGGAGGCCCAAAGGGAACTTGGGCTCTCCTAGGTAATTTTTACTTACTTTCTTCAGTTTACTGTCCCATAGCTGGAAAGGAAGAAAAGCATATGGCCACACTGTCCCCTGTTGAGTTCACAAAAATGCCCCTGGTGGAATTCCCAGTGTATGTGCCACTATTTAGTGAATTCTGCTTCAGGACAGAAGCAGGCTATCCCTAAAAACCTAGAAACCCACCAAGTCTAACAGGGTATGTGGGTGGCCTCCTGGCTTCCCTGTCCTCCCCACCCCCATGGAGCTCCTGGTGTGCCCTCAGAATTTCTGCCTCCAGGCTCCTTGCTGTTTCCCAGGCCTCACGGATCAGCGGCTGCTTCCTGGTTCCTACCCAGTTGGTTGGAGGCGTGATCTGCCTTTCACATGGTTGTTTGTGGCCTCCTGTGCAGTAACCTTTTGCTCAAAGGGGCTTTTGTCTTCCTCTTCTGATCCGTGCAGAGTCTTTGGGACAGTGTTCCCAGGGGACAGGAGACCCAGTGGCGCCGGTGGCCTGCACCCCCACAGACCCTGGGCTAGTAGCAACTGTGCTCCTGACTACAGAAGCCTTTATCATGTGACCTCTTGGGAGGGATTCTCTGTTGGGGGCCAACACAGTGCATGTAGGGGACCCCAGAATGCAGGTTTTCAGGCAGTAATGACTCCCTGTGCTATTCTGCATGTAGAAGCCCCGACACTGGTCCCAGCACTGAGGTGAGTGGCTGCCATACTCTTCATGGAGAGCCTGGCCTGGCCTGGCCTGCCCAGCATGCTTCTTTGTCAAGCGACTGGAAATGGGGTTTAGAGTCCTCTGGAGTGACAGAGGAGGAAGAGAGGAAGGAGAAAAGGAGGCACATGTAATGGCACACTCCCCTAATTCCATCACTGCAGAGATAGAAGCAGGAGGGTCATTCAAGGTCGTTCTGGAGTCCCTCCCCATCTCAAGTTCAAGGTAGCCTAAGCAACATGAGAGCCTGTCTCCAAAATAATAAATAAAGTAAAAGTAGACTCTAGCCAGCTGTTCTGGCACATGCTTTTGATTCCAACAGGAAACAGAGGCAGGTGGATTTCTGTGAGTTCCAGGTCAGCTAAAGTTAACACTGTGAGACCCTGTCTAAAACAATCAAATAAGAAGGAGGGGAAGGAGGAACTCTCCTCTCCCGTTCTGACTGGAGTTCTGAGACTAAAGTACATTGCAGAATTATCAGTCAGTCACCCGGCAAGTCTATTCCTGGTTTATGCCCTGGAAAATTAAAAACAAGTGTTCAAGTAAAAACATATCTAAAGCCGGGCAGTAGTGGCGCACGCCTTTAATCCCAGCACTTGGGAGGCAGAGGCAGGCAGATTTCTGAGTTCGAGGCCAGCCTGGTCTACAAAGTGAGTTCCAGGACAGCCAGGGCTACACAGAGAAACCCTGTCTCGAAAAACAAAAAAACAAAACAAACAAAAAAGCATATCTATAGATGGAGTATAGACATACTTGTAAATCCAAGCTCACTCAGGAGGATGAGACAAGAGGATTGCTGCATATTTGAGGTCAGCCGAAGCTACATAATGAGTTCCAGGCCAGAACCTGGGCTAATAGAGTAAGATCCTGTCTCAAAAACAGATCTATGTATTAAGTTAATAAAATAAGCTTCAATGTGAGTTTTGCCAGTTGTGAAACACAGCAGAGTGGCAGACTGAGTCAGATGAAGTGAGCTGGAGGCCATCCGGAACTACACCTTTGCTGAGCTAGGGCTTTGGCCTAGGTAGACTGCTTGCCTGCCATGTGCATCGGCCTGGGTTTGACCCCCCACCCTGCCAGCACCACATAACTCAGATGTGATGGCACATACCTGTAATCCTAGCACTTGGGAAGTAGAGGCATGAAGATCAGAAGTTCAAAACCATCCTTGGCCCACAGGCTCATGGTGAAGCTAGTCTGGGTCACATGAGACCAAGAGAGAAGGGGTGTGCAGAAAAAGGGAGAAAGGAAGAGAGGAAGAGAGGAAGGAAGCAAAGAGCTAAAGCAGCAAGAAGTATCTGGTGGCTCCAAGAGGTAGCATCAGGGACTCCCTGTATGTAGGGAAGAGATGTGGTCAGGTGACCTGCAGGAGCCACCACTGTCAGCCACAAGATCTCCACAGGAACTATGTCTTACATATTTCCCCACTGTGGTTCAGGTGATAGACCTCTGGTCATCAAGCCTAGGCAAAAGGAGTGCTTACCTGCTGGGCCATCTCACCAGCCCACCAGTTTTTTAGGAGTGTGCAGCCAACAGGCCTGCCTCTTGGTGTCCTCTCCTCTGGTTTTGGTTTTTGCTTGGGGGTGGGGGGCATTGGTTGGTTGGTTGTTTTTCCGAAAAGGCTTTGCACACTCCTATAGCCCGTCAACACTTAATGGGTAAATGCTATGTAAGGGTTCAGGAGACCCAAGAGTGCATAGGCCACAGCCTGCTCTGAGTCTACAGAACAGCTCTCAGCTCCTGAAGTGTAAGAGACCAGGCATGAAGCGTTCCCACGAAGGCTTGCAATGGCCCAACAGGGGTACCCTCCCCTCCTAGTGTTGGCTTCCTCATGCCTATGGGATTCTCAATTTTCGGCATCTATTTGTCTGCCTAACACTTCTGCTAGCAGGAAGCTAGACAGAGCCACCATCATCACAGGAGTCTCATCGCTGTGAGGGGGACTGTTTTAACCTGGGATCATCTCTGACTGGGGCAGGAGTATGTACCTAACACATGCACATTGCTGTGACCTTGGCTGCTGGGATGCCCAGGGCTGAATATCTGCTGGCCTTATGGGCCACCAGGGTGAAGCTCAAAACTGAGGGTTTGGAGGCTGCTTCACTGCTCCTAGATAGGGAGGTCACCATGTAGCACTGGGCCATACACCACAGCTGGAACAAAACACCTGCCATAATTTCCCCAAGGGTAGAGATGGATCCACCCCGGGTGACTTCTGAGGAGGGCTGTCAGACCTGGGATCCAGTACTGGGAGTGACATATAGACAGGATATACTCTTGGCCTAATGGAGTGCATTTCAGGATAGGGCCCCTGGGTGCACACCCAACCTCATGGGTGAAGTTGGGCTGGGTCATGCAGGGCATGGGACTCCCTGTAGGAATCTCAGCCTTGTGGCTCCATCCAGTCCCTTGCCTCCTTCCTGGGCCTTGAACCTTCTCTATTTCCAGTGGAAGAGCCGAGGAGCAAGGTCCCACCACACTAGGTATAGACCTTCTGCCCCTCTGGGATCATAGGAGTGGAAGGCAGGACATACCCAAGCACAGTGATTGGCTGAACACTGATGCACATCACCCCTGAGGCTAGATCCCAGCCTCACCAGTCAGGATGCCCTAGCTACAGCTGCTCAAGCATTGGCGCTGGAGCCAAGTCACTGGCTGTCGGAAAGGGATCTTCCTATACTGAGCACCTACAGACGGGTTCACAGGGAAGGGCCAGGGTCAGTAGGGACCAGGTTGCCTAACAGACACCCTATTAGGCATTTATCTGTTAGGTTGCTCATAGACAATCCATAAGGTGACAGCAACACAGTGCAGCCAAGGGCCCTGACAATCCCTGGGCTCCTGTGCCTTCCCCAGCATTGCTGGGGGTGGCCCTCTATCTGCCTCAGTGCCTGCAAGGTTGGGCCTACCCAGGCACTGCCTGGGCACCACAAACCATACACCTGACCACAGGCACTCCCATCTGCTTCTTCTCTAGGCATCTGGTATAACATCCTCAGAGGTGTTGGGAAGCTGGCTGTCATCATTAATGTAAGTGATGGGAGTGGGGATCCTGGCTGGGCATTGAGACCACCCAGGCTGTTGGGAGGGATGTCTCTCTTTAGAAACCTCCCTTGAAGACTAGAGCTGTGGCTCAATAGGTAGCATGCTTGTCTGGCAGGCATGAGGCCCGAGTTTCATCCCCAGCATTGAATAAACCCAGCATGGTCAAGCACACCTGTTCTTCCAGCACTAAGGGTGGCAGGGGGTGGTGAGAACAGAAGGATCTGAAGTTCAAAGTCATCCTCAGCCTCATAGAGAGTTCAGGTCCAGCCTAGACAACATAAGGCTCTGTCTCCAAGCAAACAGACAAAAAAAAAAAGTTTGTAACATAGCTGAGAAGGGAGAGACAAGCTAGTACCCCTATCTCCATCAATCCCAGCGTTACACTCCTGGCTTTCTTTCCAGCCCATGACCATGTCTTCCCAAGTCATGGTAATGGCCTCAGGTCAGGAGTGGCATAGCCCTTGGCCACTGTGGTCCTCACAGCCCCCATATAATTGCAGCAAAGACCAAGGCTGTCTCAGAAACGTGGGAACCACAAGTGGACCTCTACCAATTCACAGCAGTGTTCTATAGCCTCCTGCCTCTCCATCCACTGACTGAGCCCCCATATGTAGACCCTGTGCACGTGGGAAGTAGGGGTGGCTCCCAGAACAGTAACAGGCCCAGGGCGTCCATTGTAAAAGCACCTAGAATTCAGTCCCCACCAGGCATAGGGATAATATTTGAGCTCCTAGGAGCTTCCAAAGTCCACCCTGTTGTTCCCTCCTGCCAACTGCCCACTTCTCCAATGAAGGCCTTGAGGACCTTGTTAAAGGAACTGAGAAGGCCTGAAATACAACTTGATATCTATGCTTCCCTCTGGGAGAGCGACAGTAGAGTCCAAAATGAAGATGCCCCAGAGTACAGCCTATGCGAAGCCAGGGCACACATGAGATATCTACTGAGGACAGCTGCAACAATACTAGGAGCTCCCAGAATATTCTAAAGCTTCTGTATTCTTGCCACATACCAAACCATTACTCTGCATACAGCTGGAGGAGGAATGGCTGGCAAGCACCGTTACAGCGAGCTAAGGCACAGAGAGGGCAGGTGACATAGCCAAGGCAGGCATAGCCATCAGAGGCTGCTGGGCTTCAGGCCCCTATGTGAAGTCACTGGAGAGACAGATCTGCCTTAGAGGCAGGCAGAAACTTTAAAGTTTGCAGCTTCCTTCTTTGGACTCTTGAGTTTCCCTAGCAAGCCCAGGAGGTGAGGTCTGTGTTCAGTGGGCACAGTCAACCAATTGAACAAAAACAGAAGGATGACAGGTTAAGAGCTTCGCCCAGAGTCACATAGCCTGTGAGAGGCAGCCCACTGTCCCTGTGATCCCTGTTGTCCAAGGACTACCATCACTGTAGACAGTCAGGCTCCTGCAAGCTGCAGAGTAGGGCAGGAACCTCCTGACCATTCCTTCACTCATATGGCTCCCCTGCCCCGCCATGCCCTGCCTCACGCTGGATCCGTGTTCACTCCTTTTCCCTGGCAGGCCTTTGTGATCTCCTTCACGTCTGACTTCATCCCTCGCCTGGTGTACCTCTACATGTACAGTCAGAACGGGACCATGCACGGCTTCGTCAACCACACTCTCTCCTCCTTCAATGTCAGCGACTTCCAGAATGGCACAGCACCCAATGACCCACTGGACCTGGGCTATGAGGTTCAGATCTGCAGGTACTGCCTTCATATCTCCCTCTGAAGAGAGCCTCTTTCAAAGAAAACTGGGAAAGGCTAAGGAGGAGCCATGCTTCTTCAGGGGCAGCACTCAATGGGTACTTACTTGTAATTTGTAAAGTGCCTGCAGGGGTAGCACATGCCTGTAACCCCACACTCAGAGCCTGAGGCAGGGGGATTGCTATGAGTTTGAAGCCAACCTGGACTACATGAGACCAGGTCTCAAATGTAGTATACTAGGAGGTGAAAACAAAAGATCAGAAGTTCAAGGCCTCCTCAGCTACATATTGAGATTGAGGCCAGCCTGTGCTACATCAGATCTTGTCTCCAAACAACAACATGGGCTGGAGAGATGGCTTAGCAGTTAGTAGCACTTGTTGTTCTTGCAGAGGACCTGTGTTTGATTCCCAGAACTTCAAGGTGGTTCATAACTATCTATAACTCCTGCTCCAGGGGATCTGAAACCCTCTTCTGGCCTCCATGGGTAGTAGACATTCATGTGGTACACAAATATTCATATACATTGTGTGTGTGTGTGTGTGTGTGTGTGTGTGTGTGTGTGTGTGTGTGTGTATTCTTTTCAGGCAAACTTTGTAGCTCACTATGTATCCCTGGCTGGCCTAGAACTCACTTTTTAGTCCAGGTAGCCCCCAAATTCAGAGACCTGCCTGCCTCGATGTCTCAAGTCTAAATCCAGACTGCAGGACTTAAAGCCAGACTTCTGGGATTAAAAGAGTGCACTGCCCAGCTGAGTCCCTGCCTGTAATAATAGATAGATAGATAGATAGATAGATAGATAGATAGATAGATAGATAGATAGATAGATAGATAGATAGATAGATAGATAAATGTGGCAGACTGGCAGGGAGGGACAGAGAGCTTTCACTGTCCCTGGAGCTCTGGTTTTACACACGATCCGTTCCCTAGAAGCCAACGTGGTGCCTTAGCATATGCTCTGGTGTGAGTACGGGTTATCCCTGAAGAGTCCCACGGGGAAGCTCCTCCTCCGGGTGGCAGAGGAGAGATACCTTTAAGAGGTGGGGCCTCACACTGTTACCCCAGTACTGAGGTGACAGAAACAGGAGAATCAAGAGTTCAAGGCTATATATTGAGTTTGAGGCACCTAGGCTCATGAGACCCTATCATATATAATATTTGTTATATATGAATAAATAAGTTATAAACTTATTTACTTATTCTGTTGGCCTCAGGCTATTACAAGGAAAAAAAGAGGGGAAAGAAAAAGAACCACCATTTCTATGTGTTTTGTGTTAGGGGATAGAGCAGCAGCTACCCTGGGATCTTCTTCAGAGACTCCCTCAAAAGAAAGCTGAGGTAGCTCAGAAGGTAGGGTTTGAGAAGAGACAATGCAGCATGCTTTCCACATCTGAATGCCCTGTGTCTGCACACAGACCTGGACAGATCTCCAACCCAGGGGACACTCCCAAGTTGAAAACACAGGTCACCTCAGAAGCATGTTGCTCCCTACCCCCAACTCCCCTGCTGGGCATTTCTGCAGGTCAACACCCCACACCCCCACACCCCCACACTCCTCTGTTTGCCCCAGGGTCTCTGCATACTCGGTCTGGAGAACCCACACACCCACACCTCCTCTGTTTGCACCAGAGTCTCTGGGTAAAGGGCCTGGAGAAAGAGGCTCAGCCCCCTACCTCTTGCTAACCAAGGGAAGGACCAAATCCAGAGTGGATTTCCTCTGGTATTAGTGGCTTTTGCTCCCATTAGAGACAGAATTTTGTTCGTGAAGCTATGGGCCGGCTTGGGTCGCTGTGTGCACACCAGCCTCGAAGTTGGTCATTGTTGGGCAGACCAATAACAGCTCCCTAGGGAGGCAACTCAATATTGGGGAGAAAGGGAGAGGGGAGGGGGCAGATGACCTGCCACTCAGTGATGTCGAGGTACATAGCTCAGGGAAACACCTCAAGATCCATCCTCGCATTGGGCAGCCACGTTGCAGGGGCAATCAGCCAGTATTGAAAAAGAAGCTGAAAGTACCTTCACCCACGGCACCATCCGACACTGCAGAGTTCAGGGAACGTCACTAAGGAAAAACAGAAAATCCCTCATGTTTCTGCACACTCCTGGCAAAGTAGCAATGGTGCAGAGGATAAGAGGCAGGAAGAACATGTCTAGAAGCTTCCAGACCAAGCTAGGGAAGCAGACCTCCAAGAACACAATGCCAAGGCTCCATCTATATTCCTGCTGATTTGGTCTCATAAAAACAGAGACCAACTCTGGTCTCCAGCTCCAGTTCCAGACAGATTTCCCACCACCTGGATCATAATCCTATAGGCACCTTGAGCTCCCCACATACACCAGATGCACACATCCCAGCCACCTCCCAAAGCTGGAGCCCAAGCTGGCCCAGAGCATAGTAGAAGCAGTAGCTAGGACCTGGGATCCCTGCAGGCCCCTGTTTATTTCTGCACTAAAGCAAGCATAGCCCAGGTCAGCCCCATCCGCCCTGAGAGAGCACATTCCCTCCCCATGGGGGCTGGAGGAGGGCTGATTAGTAAAGCTAAGTAAGAGAAGAAAGTGAATCTTCTAGAAGATACTATGGCTGATGGGAGATAGTAACTGAAGAGCTATAGAAAGGGATTTCAGGGATGCATAAGAGTTTTCCAGGCGATCCAAGGTTTTGAAGGAAAAGGAGAAACAGACATTTGTGGTAACACTGGGAGCACAGGCCGCTTGTTCCTATCAGAGTGATGGTACAACCTCTGCTCAGCACCTGCCGCTGTCCCCAGCCAGTCCCATCTGGGGAGCTGGTAGTTCCATGGCAAACAGGCCCCAGAGACTCCTGTCCAACTCCCTCCCTGAACAAAAGGCCCCATCTGCTGTGTTCTTACCTATGTGTCCTCTGGGATGGGGTCGGGACTTGGTAGCTCCTGACGGATGCTCATGGCACAAACAAGTGAGGGAATGCTGCTCAGGCTGAGGCCTAGAGAGGCTAAGCAGGCGCTGAGGAACACACAGCAAGTTGTCGGTCCATGGGAGCTGAGCATCAGGGTTGTGTATCCGGGGCCAGGTGCCCCTTCCTGGGTTCCCTTCCTCGGCCTTGGCTGATAGTGACCAGCCTGGGCCATCGCAGATGCTCTAGAGGCCTGTCCCTGACTTTGGGAATTGTATTATATTAGTTATGGATCTCGCTCGATGCTGTGACAGAATACCTGACCAAAAAAAAAGCAACTTAGAGAAGGAAAGATCCATTCTGGCTCACAGTCTGAAGGTGCGGGCTATCATGAGGTTAGTCAGGGCAGCAGGATGTGAGGCGGCCGGGCCGGTGGCATCGTGTCCACAGTCAGGAAACAGAGAGCTAGGAAGGCTTGCTGTTTTACTCTGTTTTCAGCCCAGGACCCCAGCCCATGGGAGGGATCCACCCACAAAGGAAGGCTCCGCCTACATGTCCCCCCAAACCCCACACCCATATTCAGTATGGGTCTTCCCACCTTAGTTAAACCTCTCTGGAAACATCCTCACACCTGCCCAGAGGTCCATGTTCATTCTATTACATTTGTTTGCTTTTGGTTGATTGGTTGGTTGGTTGGTTGGTTGGTCGGTGGGTAGATAGATGGGTGGGTGCACATGAACCATGGTGCACATGGAGGGCAGAGGGCAACTTTCAGGAGTCAGTTCTCTCTCGCTACCATGTGGATCCTGAGAATTAAACTCAGGTAGTCAGTCAGGTTTGATAACAGTGTCTTTATCACTGAGTCATCTCCCCAGCCCTCCACAGTGATTGTAAATCTTGTCAAGTAGACAATCAAGATCAGCCGTGTGGGCCGAGTGACTAAGAGCACTGGCTGTTCTTCCAGAGGACCAGAGTTCAGATCCCATAACCCACATCTGGCAGCTTACAACCACCTGTAACACCAGCTGCAGGGTGATCTGCCACTCCCTCCTAACCTTCGAGAACACCACATGCGCATTCATAGACACGCATGCACACATAATTAAATGTAAAAGAAAAAAATGTATCCTCCTTTGTTAACTCGACACCAAGCATCACTTTAAATCAGGACGTCCCACCCTGGCCCTAAAGGCTCAAATCCATTCATAGCACACACTGCAGCAGCTAGTCTGTCTCAAAAAATCCCCAGAGCCTCAACACTTCTAAAATTGCTCAAAATCCCTGGTATCTGTTTTATGTCAAGCCCCTGGGCTCTGGCCACCCCATCCAACATGGAGAGAATTTCTAGGCAGAGAGCAGTCCATTGTTGCAGCCAGCCACGTAGCTGTCTCAGTCCTGAAACTTCTCTTCAGAGCCCAAGATCCACTTGACCTACCCGTGACTCCTCGTACCCTTTGCAGGTATAAAGATTACCGGGAGCCCCCGTGGTCAGAACACAAGTATGACATCTCCAAAGACTTCTGGGCTGTCCTGGCCGCCCGACTGGCATTTGTCATTGTTTTCCAGGTATGTGTGTGTTGGGGATGTCTGTCTTCTTCTGAAGAAGGACAGCACTTGGGAAGTACTGACATGGGAGGGGGAGCTGACAGTGGCAGGAGATGTCGTCAGGGACTCTGAGAAGGACGCTGACCCACCTGAACCTGAGTAGTCATAGAACAAGCAAAGAAAGGGTCACCTGGTAAGAGCCGTAAGATCCATTGAGCAGGCTTGCAGGAAGGAGAAGCCAGTCTCTGTGTCCGCTCGTCTCCCTCTGGGTTTCTGTGCCAGGCCAGGGCAAGTTCAGACTGGAGGCATCATCTCTCAGATCTCAGATAACTCCAGACCCTGGCTAGCAATACCTACTATAGGCTGACTCCAGACACACACACACACACACACACACACACACACACACACACACACACACTGATTGAATGGCCAGAGAGGAATTCCTGAGGCCCGTGTGTGCTGCCTGGGCCATGTCCCTGCACATCCCTCAGGCATCAGGGAAATCTATGCCAGAAAGACTGAACACTCAGAGCTGGGAAACTCCAAGACCAGGTCCTCACTGCTAAGCTCCTTACATGCCCTTGCTGGGCTGGCACTCCTCCATTCACCTTTCACTAAAGTGGGTGCAGAAGACATAAGGCTAGGATTGGGGTAATGCCTTAGTTCCTTCTCTGTTACTGTGATCCATACCATGACCAAAAACAACTGGGGGGAGACTTTGTGACATCATCTCTGTGGGGAGTCAAGACAGAAACTGAAGAAGGAGCTGACGCAGAGGCCATGGAGGGTGTTGCTTACTGCTTACTGGCTTGCTAGGCTTGTTTCTTCTATAGGGACCACCTGCCCAGGGATGGCTCCTTCCACAGTGGGCTAGGCCCTTTCACATTTCACAGTTGTCTGTCAAGAAAACACCTCGTTATAAAGAGGTGGCTCAGCAGTTAAGAGCACCAACTGTTCTCCCAAGGGACCTGGGTTCGATTCCCAGCATCCATATGGCAGCTCACAACCATCTATAACTGCAGCGCCAGGAGATTCAATGCCCTCTTCTGGGTGCGCTGAGCACCAGGCACTTACAAGTTGCACATACACTCAAGAAAAACACTCAAATACATTAAATAACTTTTAAAATTTTTTATGAAACAAAGAAAATGTCCTTCAGGCTTGCCTACACGCCAGGCAGGTGGAAGCATTTCTCACTACCTGATGACTGTAGGTTTTGTTAAATTGACAGAAAACTACCCAGTACAGAGGGCTGCTGAGCTCTTAGACATTGGCTCTCAACCTTTCTATGCTGCATCCCTTTAATACAGTTCCTCATATTGTAGTGACCCCAACCATAAAATCATTTATTTCTATTTCATAACTGTAATTTTGGTACTGTTAGAATTGTAATGTAACTATGTAATAAGCAGGCTATCTGATATGCGACCCCTCCCTGTGGAGTGTCAACCCACAGGTTGAGGACTGCTGCTCTGGGCTAAGGGGATAGACAGCCCAGCAGGCAGGGCTGTAGTGGAGAGGGTTTGCACTGAGGACAGCTCTGCCCATCTTAGCAGGCACACACTTCCCCAGCCACCAGATTACAGCCCCATAGCACCTTAAATGGCTGGTTACTGACTACCACAGCCAAGCTGGAAAAGAGTAAAGAAGAGGGTTCCTAGCCATGCCACCATTCAGAGCCTGGAGCACAGCTAGGGGAGTCACCTTTGAACAAAGGTCAGTCGTCCATGCAGGGATGCCAACAAATGCACCTCAAACACTGGAGATTCAGTCTTTCAGAGCATTTTCTTGACAACTTAGTTCAGATTTCTCAAGTAAGCCAACAGGGGGTAGTGGAGTGCAAGAACCAGCTTCATCCCCAGCTTCTCAAAAAGAAAGAAAAGCCCAGGTCTCCAGTGCATCTCCTTGTCCTGTTTATACCTTCTGGGAACTTGGGACCTGGAGGAATGGAGGCGCACACAGGGACAGAGAGTGAAGGGATGGGCTTTGCCACCTGGAACAAGCAGACAGGAGGTAGTGTATAGGTGGGGCACATAGGTGATGGTGTGTAAATGGGTGCACAGGTGGGATGCATAGGTGGGAGTACACAGGTGGGATACACAGGTGCATATGGGAGTAAGCAGGTGGGTGCACAGGTGCATAGGTGGGAGTACACAGGTGGAGTTCACAGGTGCACAGGTGGGAGTAAGCAGGTGAAGGTGCACAGGTGCATAGGTGGGAGTACACTGGTGGGGTTCACAGGTGCATAGGTGGGGGTACACAGGTGCATAGGAGGGAGTACACAGGTGAAGGTGTATGAGTAGGGTACACAGGTGATGTGAACACTAGGCAGAGGCTGAGGCATTCCTCAGACACCTCCCGCCCCACCCCCAATCACTGTTCTCCCTGCAGAACCTGGTGATGTTCATGAGTGACTTTGTGGACTGGGTGATCCCTGATATCCCCAAAGACATCAGCCAGCAGATCCACAAAGAGAAGGTTCTCATGGTGGAGTTGTTCATGCGTGAGGAGCAGGGCAAGCAGCAGCTGCTGGACACATGGATGGAGAAGGAGAAGCCAAGGGATGTGCCTTGTAACAACCACAGCCCCACAACCCACCCAGAGGCAGGTGACGGCAGCCCGGTGCCCAGCTACGAGTACCATGGGGACGCGCTGTAGCCATGATGGCAGGCCAGCAGGCCAGCAGGCTTCTGACCATCACCAAGTGACCACTCGGTTTCCTCCAGAGCCAGAACTTTTAGCCCCACCAGGGCCTGTGGCTCTTGTGTCATCTGGGCATGTGGAGGAGCACTCTGATGCGACAACGGTCTTCTTTCTTCTTTCTGTTTCTTCTCATTTTTGCACATGCCATAATGCAGGGAAGTTTTTATCTTTAGTATTCAATGCCAAGGATGGCTGGTGATGGGGATGAACAGGGTGAGGCATGTTCCACAGACATATGGGGGAACATAGAGCCCCCCTGCAGTGGTAAGGAGCCAAGTCAGCATCCTTAGTCTGAAGGATGCCCTGGGATAGATGCAGAATGGTACCTAGGAACCTGCTGACATTTTGCAGAAGGGTGAACAACTCAGACTCAGATTCCCAAAGATGTCACCTGCTCTAGTTGGACAAGCTGGAAGACTCCACTGTCTTTCCTTCTGGGAGCTCAGAAGTTCAGACCCGGGGTCAGAAACAGGTGCCTGACCACCCACACAGCATATACACATGGTGGCTTCACATTGTACTTCAGTAACGGAGGAATACAGGGGCCCCTAATTGTCCAGCACCCTTGGCATCCCTGGCAGGCTCCACACCAGCCACTTAAGGGCCCCTCTCATGAAGCTGATGTCCTCCTTGTGAGACAAGCTGTGGTGACAGGCAGGGCATCTCTAAACAGGCTGGAGGGCTTCGCCAAGCCCTGGGGCCTCCGTGGGTTCATATTTTGCTTTTTAGACCATCTATTGGTTTTTGTCTAAAAATCAATAATGTGATGGATTTGAGGGATTTTCTTTCTGTAGCTGAAGGTGGAAGGAATTTATTTCATTAGTTAACCAAATACTGAGGGGAAATTAAAATATCATTACTACCAAAGATTTTTCTCAATAAAAGCTTCTATTTTGGTAACACACCTATATTTTCACTCGTGGGGATGAGACCCTCGGCACTTACCATTGTAATAGCTTCTAAAACAAGCCTCATGGGCCAGCTTCATTTGATGTGCTAGCCAGCTGTGCAAGGCCTCTCAGCGCCATTGCCAGAGGTGTCTCTCTCACTCAAGCTGGAGAAGGCAACTCCTACACTCGAGTGTCTTAGGGCAAGGCAGACAGTGCTGTGGTTGGCAGCTGGGGTCCAAGTCTCAGGCTTCAAAGGTTTTCACTGTTTGTTAAAATCATGAGACCTGATGCTTCTATTTTATCTTATGCAGTGATGTGGTTTCCAATGATGTTTTGTATATAGCTACTGTATCCAAAATTAGATAACTACCAAAAATTCTTTTACAGATACCATTTTTTAAAAAAACAAAATAAAAAAAAAAACAAAACTGAATGTATACACACCCACAGGAGACTGTGGCTGAGCGTTCATCAAAATAAATTTGAATACACAACCCTGGCCTCTCCTGACTGTTCTTCTTCCAACCTGCTCCTGTTCCCAAGATCCCTGATGAGCCCTGTGGTTATTACAGCAGATTTGAAAATGACCGACCTGAGAACATTCAAGAACACTCATTTCTTCTGTGGCCAGTGTCTGAATTGTTCTCGATGGTCCTGGGATGTGCACATACATGTGTATACTCATGGTGCTCGTGTGTGCCTGTATGCGTTTGTGTCTCCATGTTCATATCTGTGTGTACACGTGCACATGCGGACCTGTGCGTGCACACAGGTGTGTGTGTGTGTGTATACGGATATGTTTCAGAAGTGCCTTGTCTTATGCATCACTCACTTGCATATGCACGCTTTGGTAAGTGGGTGTGTTTATACACACTCCACACAGGCATTGATGTGTTTGCGTTCATGTCCACACATACACGTGCGCTCATGTGTATGTATGTGTATGTGTTACATTCATGCGTCTGTGTGCAGATGTGCTTTTGTATTTGGGTGTGGACGGGGCACTTGATCCTGCTAGGCATGAGCTCTGCTTCAATAGAGATTACAGTTGACCCTTAGCCACTTGTCCCGCAGCCTCACAGCTAAGGCGCAGTAGAATCAGCATCACACATTGTCCCAAAATCCCATGGGGAGCAACTTGGTGGGACCAGTGTTTTTGAGTGGGCAAGTGGGGACATTTATTTAAAGATTTGTCACCCATATTCACTATAATTTCATAAAACATAAAATTTCTTTCTTTTCTTCCTTTCTTCCTTCCTTTCTTTCTTTCTTTCTTTCTTTCTTTCTTTCTTTCTTTCTTTCTTTCTTTCTTTCTTTCTTTCTTTCTTTCTAGACAGGGTTTCTCTGTGTAGCCTTGGCTGTCCTGGAACTCACTCTGTAGACCAGGCTGGCCTCAAACTCAGAAATCTGCCTGCCTCTGTTTCCCAAGTCAAAAGTTCTTTCTAATACCCCAAAATGCCAGTAAAGCAATAAGCCCCTTAGCTGTGGATTTCTGCATACCATTTAGCCCTGGAACCTCCCTAGAACAGCAGCAGCCTCTGGTGCCCCCTACTGTTGACACTCCAGAACACCCTGTAGAAAGCTGCAGCTCCTGACCTAACTCTGCCCTAGCCAGGGGGCCTAATGGCACAAACACCTTTAATCCCAGCACTCAGAAGACAGAGGTAGGTGGATCTCTGTGAGTTCAGGCAATCCAGAGCTACATAGTGAGAGATCCTGTCTCAAAAAAGAAAAACCTAGCCGGGTGTGGTGGCTCATGCCTTTAATCCCAGCACTCGGGAGGCAGAGGCAGGCGGATTTCTGAGTTCGAGGCCAGCCTGGTCTACAGAGTGAGTTCCAGGACAGCCAGGGCTATACAGAGAAACCCTATCTCAAAAAAACCAAAAAAACCTTTTTCCCTCGTCGGGTGTCTGAAGACAAGATGGGTCACCAGCAGCTCTACTGGAGTCACCCACGGAAGTTCGGCCAGGGTTCCCGCTCTTGCCGCGTCTGCTCCAACCGCCACGGTCTGATCCGCAAATACGGGCTGAACATGTGCCGCCAGTGCTTCCGGCAATACGCGAAGGACATAGGCTTCATTAAGTTGGACTAAGCGACCTTGAATGGATTGTTCGACTGACCACCAAGTGGAACGGATCATGCTAGTCTCTGTGCACAAAGAATAAAAATGTGAAGAACTTTAAAAAAAAAAAACCAAAAAAAGAAAGAAAAACCTGTTTAAGCCCTGGAACATTTCCTTCTCATCTGTAGGATCCAGACAGGGCATCAGCGCAGTTAGCATTGCAGGGTCCCTCTTTTGAAGCCCGCTAGGGTACAGAGTAAGGGTCTAGAACTGCACTACATGCATGAGGTCCCAGACCCCTTACTAGCTCTGGCCAGAGGTCTCCTAACAGAGCCTCCTCCCCACCCTGCAGAACTGAAATTGCATTTGCAGGGACAGAGTGGACATGTCTTCTCTCTCTAGATGGCACTACAGAGGGTGTCGTGTGCTGATTCAGAAGACAAACCATATAATCCTACAAGGAAGTAAGATGCCAACGGCTTTATGAACAGGGGTGAGGCTGTCTCAAGTAACTGCACTGGGTACAAACAGTGAGAGCCCAGAAGCATGAAGTTCTGGAGGGAGGTTGGACAACGAGAGCATGTGCAAAGGCCCTGAGGTGCCTGATAAGCTCTGAGATGAGAGAGGCAAGGGGGCAGCAAGAAAACAAGAACAGAAAACCAGGACCGACCCAGGCAGAGCTCTCCTGCTTCATGATGACTGAACATGATAGCCTGGGCTTTAGGAAGAGGAAGAGATAGCACATCCGTGGAGTTTGGTTGTCATTAGGGATTCATGCATTGGCTGAGGGAGAAAATAATGGATAGGACCAAATAGAGGGTTGCAGGCAGGCATACAATAAGCCTAGCATGAGGTGGATGGAGAATGGTTAATATTGCCATAAAAGCCCAGGACCCGGTGACAAAACACACACACACACACACACACACACACACACACACAAAACAAAACACCCCAGACAGCCAGGGGTGTTATTTTAAATAAGAATTTAGAGGCTTAGAGAGGGCTACATTCACCCAGCAAGCTGGCTGGAAGACCATCTCTTCAAACCAGATCTTGGTACTTAGCCTTGAATGGTTCTAACATTGCAGGGGCTTCGTGGATAGAACGGGGTAGGGAAGGGAAGGCCCTAGGTCTGCAACTTCTTGTGGGTTTTTTTTTAAGATTTTCTTTTATTTTTAATTGCATGTATATGTGCCTATCTGAATGTGGGTACATGCACCTTAGTGCAGATAACCTCAGAGGCCAGAAGTGGGTGTCAGGTCCCCTGGAGTTGGAGCCTCCTGATGTAAATGCTGCAGTTGGTCTCCGGTTTCCCGGAAGAGCAGCAAGTGATCCTATTCATGGAACCATCTCTCTAACCCCAAGTTCTGCAAGTCATACTAGGTGCATAATGAGTCTTGTCAGGCCACAGGGACAGTGTTTATGGCTTGCTGCTGGTTATAAGTTGATTTACACCACTGGTTCACTTCTAACTTGCTTCTAAATTTTCCTAAATAAAAGTCCTGAAAATCTGCATTTAAATGTTTAGATTTGTCCAGGCCTGATGGTTCATGCCGGTAATCCCAGCACTCAGGGAGACACGCTAGGTCTCTGAAGTAGAACACTATGGCTCCTCCGAAGCCTCTATCCCTTCACGTCCCTTATTCAGCAGCCTCTTTGTTGACCACCATGCTGACTCCAAGCCAAGACAGGCACTGCTGGCCTCTTTCTGTTGGTGGCTGCCGCCCTCTGCTGGCAACCTGGGGATCTGCACCCCAGAGAGCATAAACCAAATCCTTGGTGCAAATGATGCAGCTAACAGAAGCCTAAAGCTTCAGGTCCGAAAGGGACTCTGTAGACTGAGTTCCAGGTTGGTCCAGACACCCAAGTCCCCAAAATCCAAGGCAGAACTGCAGTGCCAGCCTTGACCTTGGCTTCTTCCTCTTCAGGGCTCTTTAGTTGTTGAGTGTACAGGCTCTGAGGCACGCCAGGCAGATCTTCCAACCTGAGGCCTTATGTTCACTACATCTACAAAATCTTTTTCACTCAGCAGGCCTTCATGGCTCCATCCAGGGACCAGGGATAAGCCTGGGTGTCACAGGTTGAGAATTAAGATATAGGTGTCTAAAAGGGGGCTTCTACAACGCTGCCCATCCCTGCAGCAGAGGTTCCATGTTCTCTGCTGGACATGGCAGGTGCACACCTTTAGTCCCAGCATTCCAGAGACAGAGGCAGGGAGATCTCTGTGAGTACAAGCCATCTAGAGGTACACAGTGAGACCCAGCCTCAAACAAACAAACACAACAACAACAACCTCCACAAGGAAAGGCAAGGGATGTCAGAGCAGAGGAAACCTCCCACCTAGCATTAGTGGAGCAACAACACTTGAGAAAAGACAAACAACCCGAGAGAGTTCTAACCATTGTCAGCACAAACAAGGGTAAGTTTACCTCCATGAAACCAATAAGGGATAATCAAGCTCTCCCTCCTTCCCTCCTCGTTTCTCTCCTCGCGCTCTCTCTCTCTCCCTTTATTCTTTGTCTTTCTTCTTTCCTCCCATCCTGCCTCCTATCTACCCCCTTCCTTTCTCTTCCTTTCTTTGCCTTTTTATTTTGTCTGTGTTTGGTTTTGTTTTAGGCAGGGTTTCTCAGCCCTGGTTGACCTAGAACTCATTCTGCAGACCAGGCTGGCCTGGAACTCAGACCTCCACCTGCCTCTGCCCTCTGAGTGCTGGGATTAAAGGCGTGCGGCGCCACAGCTGGCTCTCTTCCTTCCTTTTGGTGTCTGTTGGGATGGCCTCCAGCTCATCTTGGTTCAGGGATTTTCAGTGGTCCTTCCTCATGAGGACCTTCTTTCTGGAAACCTTGCTCTCCCTGCTGTTGGAGCAGCCAATGTGGACTACCATTTGTGCATGGCGGCCAAAGACTAGGGATCGCATATACTCTGGGCATTTCACAGCTGTGGGGTGGGACCCTGGCTCTGCAGCGCCCTGCTTCTGTATTTCCTCTTCTCTTCTGGACAAGGATGGTGGAGGCCATTCTTGAGAGGCGTGTTCTGGTCACCACCACCAGAGAGGCTCTTCCCCTTTATTAGCACAATGGAAAGAAAAAACACATGCACCTGATTTTATCAAAATTATGAACTTTTTAATTGCAGGGTATACTGGCTAGTTTTGTGTCAACTTGACACACCTGGAGTTATCACAGAGAAAGGAGTTTCAGTTGAGGAAATGCCTCCATGAGATCCAACTGTAAGGCATTTTCTCAATTAGTGATCAAGGGGGAAAGGCCCCTTGTGGGTGGGACCATCTCTGGGCTGGTAGTCTTGGGTTCTATAAGAGAGCAGGCTGAGCAAGCCAGTAAGGAACATCCCTCCATGGTTTCTGCATCAGCTCCTGCTTTCTGACCTGCTTGAGTTCCAGTCCTGACTTCCTTTGGTGATGAACAGCAATGTGGACGTGTAAGCTGAATAAACCCTTTCCTCCCCAACTTGCATCTTGGTCATGATGTTTGTCCAGGAATAGAAACCCTGACTAAGACACAGGATCTTATGAACAGACTGAAAAAGTAGTGCACACGATGTGGGAGTGTTTACAGAACACACATCTAACAAGAGAGTGACATCCAGAGCCAAAAATAAACTGGACCTGGTGGTGCACACCTGCAACCCCAGGATCTGGGAGGTGGAGGCAGGGGGATCAGGAGCCTAAGGGTCATCCTGAGCTACCTGGTGTGAAGGGGAGTAGTTCCAGAGCAGCCTGAGCTATATGCGATCTTATCTCAAAACAAACTACCATAGGGGGAAAACTATAGACTCAACAACTATAGACTCAGCAGGGAACCCCCTGACTTTCAGCCCCCTCAAGTAAGCCACCCCAGTGAATCCACTTCTGTTGGTCTGCTCCCCTACAGAGCCCTCCCCCACCTAGTAAAAATGTGTTCATTTGTGTGTGTGTGTGTGTGTGTGTGTGTGTGTGTGTGTGTGTGTGTGTGTACCCATAGTGTGTAACCATAGTGCCCAGCAGAGACCAGCAGAGGGCCCCTGATTCTCCTGTCTGTAGTTACAGACAGTTGTAAGCAGTCCTGCATGGTTGTTTGCAGCCAGACCCGGGTCCTCTAGAAGAGTAACAAACGCTCTTAACCCTGAGCCACCTTTCCAGCCCCATTTATCATTCAATACAGCCTCAGGCATCTGTCCGGGCTATCGAGTGAAACCCTGTCTCAAAAATCAACCAAAGCACCAAACTTTAAATGAGCGAATTATAAGTCAATATAAAGAAATGTAAGCCAACTTGCTGGGTATGCTGTGCATAACTGCACCCCACTAGCCTGGAGCTCAGACATTCAGCTAGAGTGCCTGGTCACTGAGCACCAGAAATCCATCTGTCTCTGCCAAAGTTGGGGTTTCAGATGGGCACTGCCTTGTTCAACTTTTTATGTGGGCACCAGGATCCAAGCGTGGGTCCTCAAGCTTGGGCAACAAGCACTTTTTAACTCATGCGCAGTACTTGTGTGTGGCTGTGGAATCAGTGTATTGTTAACGAAAGCTCATAGCAGGGCAGTTAGCGTCTCTACAACCTCCAGCATGCATCAACTTTTTCTGATGACAATATTCCAAATCCTTATCTTCTACTGATTTTAATATGCACATTATTGGGCCGGGGAAATGGCTCAGCGGTTAAGAGTACTAGGTTGCTCTCACTGAGAACCTGGACCCATACAAGAGCTCACATGCAAACGGAACTCTGGTCCTAGGGGATACATGCCCTTTTCTGTCATCCGTGGGCACTGAACCTGTGGGGGCACTAAACCACCTACAAATGCTCATACACGTAACAAAAAAATTTAATAGTTTCTATATGTATTTTGTCGGCATACCAAAAGTGTGCTTGCCAGAAGAGGGTATCAGAGCCCCTGGAACTGGAATTACAGATGGTTGTAAGCTATCATGTGAGTGCTGGGAATTTAATTTTTGCAGGTCTGCTGCAAGAATTGCCACTGCTCTTAACCCCTGAACTGTCTCTCCAGCACATAAATAAATTTTTCTTTTCTTTCTTTTCTTTCTTTTCTTTTTTCCCTTCTCTTCTCTTCTCCTTTTTCTTTTCTTTTCTCTTCTTTCTTTCTTTCTTCTTTTTTTTAATGGTAATAGAACGTGATCTGGCCACCGTTGGCATCTGCAGCTGCTCTTCCAGCACCCTACATAGTAGGGCTGCTCAGCTCCTCAGAGCCCCAAGAGCATCCACATTACACTAATGGTGAACAAGTTCTGTTCTGCCTCAGGGCGAGAAACAACGCGCGAGCGCGCGCGCACACACACACTTAAATCAAACGCGGCTCAGCTGTCAAAGCTACTACGACAGCGTATGCCAGCCCGGGCGGAAGCGGTTACAGCCCCATCCGAAGCGCATGCGTCCGATTTGGACATCCCGCGAGACGCTGGGCGGGAAAGCCTAAGGTGATTTCCTATGTGGGATCGCTGAGGGGCAGCCCGGTGTGCCACTGCCATGGACCCGTTCCTGGTGCTGCTGCACTCGCTGTCCGGCAGCCTGTCGGGCAACGATCTGATGGAGCTCAAGTTCTTGTGCCGCGAGCGCGTGAGCAAACGAAAGCTGGAGCGCGTGCAGAGTGGCCTGGACCTGTTCACGGTGCTGCTGGAACAGAACGACCTGGAGCGCCGGCACACCGGGCTGCTGCGCGATTTGCTGGCCTCGCTGCGCCGACACGATCTATTGCAACGCCTGGACGACTTCGAGGCGGGGACAGCGGCCGCTGCGCCCCCAGGGGAGGCAGGTGGGCAGGGGGCGGGGAACGGACGGGGAGGCCTGGCCTCAGTGCACCCTCCGCTGGCTCCGATGGGGATGGACTCTAGGGCACGCCCACTTTTTTCGACCGCGCGAGCCGGAAGCTGGGAGGTCCTGTCTCTTATTTGCAGTGCCGAGGTTGAACCCAAGGGTGTTGCTCGTGCCACTTGCCCAACCCCGGCATTATTAACCCGCCTCAGACCAACAGTGCTTCGTTGGAAAACTCAGCTAACAGGTGGATGTGGCTAAGGCATCTTCACCCCAGTGAGGGTAGCGTTGAAGAGTGGCCAGAGGTCATGTGTGCCGGTTGCTCTGCACCATTTCCGTAGTGGGAGTGCCTGTGTCCAAGACTGCCCTTCCTGGCCAAGTAAGGACTGCGCGGCTGCTGTGCAATCTGGTCCAGAGTGCAGTGTCTGGTTATCGGCAGTTACTTCTGTTTTGCATGGAGAGGAGCACTATGCTTCCCCATAACACACAGTGGATAGCAGCCACAACTAAGCAACCCCAGTCTGGCCTTGGGATGTAGATACAGGTTAAGCATATATTAGACATTTGATCATTTGTGACAAATACTCGAGAAGCCATTTGAAGGGGCAAAGGTTTATTTAGTTCCTGGTTGGTTGTCACTGCTGCTCTTTGTCTGCAGTGACTCAGGAAATCAAAGCAGTTGGAGGGCCTGTGGAATAAAGCCGGTGTGTGCAAGATCCACACGAAAATGGGCTGTGTATTCACATCTCCAAGGCATGCCAATGTTTGTTATTATTATAGGAATCCAGTAAGGGGTCTTCAACCACTGCCCAGGGCTCCCTACAGAGATTACACCTTGCCTGTGTCCAGCGGGGGCTCCAGAGTAGGGCAGAGACAGACCTTTCATGGTATCTGGTCAAACCAGCAAAGGTCACAGTGTAGGATGTAGCTTTGGGGACTTTGGCCAACCCACTATTGAGCGGGGTGTTAGGGCAATCCTGCTTTTTCCCCTCTGACACCCCAGTCCTTCTCAGTTGGCAGTCTTCTAAGCCATAGCTTGCTGTGGCCCAGGCTGAGGGAGTGTGGCTGGGCAGATCAGGAGGCCACTGTGGGTCTCTTGAAGTAGCTCCTGTGCTACTTGGTGTCTGCACAGGACCTGAGTAGCTTTGGTGATGTTGTCTTCGAAGTGCTCAGGTCCATGCTTGGTGGCCCGTGGGGAGACTTGCCCCAGCTCCTCAGTCAAATCACGCTGCTCTTTTCCCTCCTAGATCTGCAGGTGGCATTTGACATTGTGTGTGACAATGTGGGGAGAGACTGGAAAAGACTGGCCCGCCAGCTGAAGGTGTCTGAGGCCAAGATTGATGGGATTGAGGAAAAGTACCCCCGAAGTCTGAGTGAGCAGGTAAGGGAGTGTCTGAAAGTCTGGAAGAATGCCGAGAAGAAGAACGCCTCGGTGGCTGGACTGGTCAAGGCGCTGCGGGCCTGCAGGCTGAATCTGGTGGCTGACCTGGTGGAAGAAGCCCAGGGATCTGTGAGCAAGAGTGAGGATATGTTCCCAGTGCTAAGGGACTCAACTGTGTCTTCCTCAGAAACACCCTGACAAGCCTGCAGCTCCTCTCAGGAGTCACTGTGGACTTGATCACACCATGATGTAGCACCAAGTGCCTTTTGTGCCCAGTGCCAAGAAGACCTTGCTGATCCAGGCTGGGGCCCTCCCACCAGCTCCTGGAGTATATCTGTATCTATGGAACCTCTGCTCCTGGAGTATATCTGTATCTACGGAACCTCTGTTCCTGGGCTTTCAGGACACATGAAGGTTCCCCATCGTGTTCTCCACCACTGCTCCTTCCCCCCCAAGAGGTCCCCGGTCTTGCAAGGAGAAAGTTGGAGCTAATGGCACATGTGCTGACCGCAGTTTGAGAGCCTTCTTGTTGTTCCTTGGGGGAAGACACTATCTCGGTTCAGAGCACTTGGCTGCCTCACAGTTGGCCAAGAGGACATCTGTCTCATATCCTTGGAGGCCATCAGACAGCAGCTCCTGATGCCCCAAAAAAGTGCAAGAGCTCTGTGAGGACTGATTGTAAAGTTCACCACCAAGATCACTGGCTCTGTGAAGGACTATGGTTTAAAGGGTAGCACCTTGCCTTCATAGTGGAAGCAAGTACCCTGGGCCTACATACAGTGGCTCACTCTGAAATCCTAGCACTTGAGAGTTGAGAACTACACTTTACAGCAGCCTGAACTACAGAGAGATGTTCTCCCCAAAACATACAAAAGCGAGTGCCTTTACTTGGAGATAACTTGTGTCACCAAGAATTTCTATTATATTAAGAGCCCTTCTAATCTCAGAACTCCCTCCCATCAGGCTGACTACAGTGTGCTTACAGCACTGGGTGCTAGTTGTGAATGGAGTGATGTGATTTCCTTCACACCAGCAGGGAGGGCTCTGACTGCCACACTTGGAGCCCAATAAACCATTCCTTGTCTCAGCTTCCCAACCTTTGGCTGGGTGTGGTTGTGCATACCTTTGATCCTGGCTTTTCAGGGAGGTAGAAGCAGGTGGATCTCTGTGATCTGTGAGTTCAAGGACAGCCTAGCCTACATCAAGAACACTAAGTAGAAAGACCATGTCTCAAATAAAAGTTCATGTCTGGAGAAGAGGATCCTAGTCTCAGGTTCTCCTGACAGAGTGAAGAGCTGTACCTCACTGTCCTAACCTAATGTCGTCTTCACAAGTGACCAGCCTGGGGCCTGTGCTCAAACACAGATCACTTCTATGCCCTCATTTCCTGCTCTCTGCTCCACCTAGCCACCAGAGAGCTGACCCCTCAGCACACTTGGGCTTCCCTTGGGCTTCCCCATTGTTGGTCCCTCCTGCATCCCTTGGGTTGCACCCTCCGCAATCTCAAGCCTACCATGTTCTTCAGCCCAGCATCTATCCATCTGGCTGTTCTGCTCAAATTCTTGGCCACTGAGGCCTCCTGACTACTCTGGGGACTCCTGTTTTCTCAGACCCCGTTTCTCACCTAGCTGTAGCCACAATGCTCTTGGCTCCCCAGACTATGCACAGGCCTGTGTAAGATGTCTGGTGAGTGCTCTCTGTCATTCTCTACCCCTCCCCCTCTCTCCAGTTGGAAGGGTTTTAAGACATGGTTTCCTGTAGCCCAGATGTAACCTAGGTTGGCCTCAAGCTCACAGTGTAACTGAAATGACCTTGAACTCCTTTCTGATCACCCTGGGCCTCTGATCGTCCTATGTGCTCGGAAGCCTGGGCAACCCTACTGGAACTCTTGCTAGTGCCTTTTAACTGTGCTGTGGCAAGTCACAGGTCGATGGGCTTAGATGTCACATTTTTTTGTACAGCTCAAGAATCCAAAATGGCTCTCCAGAGTTCAGCTCAGATGTGAGCAAGCCGGTTTCCTTCTAGATTTAAGAGAATGTCCCTTCATTGTGTCACTTGTTGTATTTCCCTCTTCAAGTATTGAGTCTCAGTTACTACTGTTGCAGAGCTTTTGGGCCACCAGAGAAACTTATCCCTTTGTACAGAGTCCCTCCAACCATGTTGGGGATTAAAACGTGGGCATCACCAGGATGAGCAGCCACACATCTCTTCATCTCCCCAACTTGTACCCAGTTTTGCCCTGAACACCTCAGCATCAATTCCACCTGCTGCTAATAATGGCTTCTCAGAGCTGCACAGCTCACAGGTGATTCTCCTTGCCTGCCCTTCACTGCTCAGCTCCCATCGGGGTCTTGGCTCCTGTCCATCCTTCACCAAGCGTTGGAACCACAGACCCGCCTGTTCCTAGAAGCCAGCCGCCCTGCATATTTTTAGCTTCCTATTTTTGAATTCCACAATCATTTCTGAGTCATTCAGCTGACTGCCTTCTGGTTATAAGGTCCCAGTGTGAGCTGTGTTTCAGATCAGACAATGGGACATGATGTGATGGAATGTATGATGCATCCACCATGGGCCGTGGGCCTCCAGTAGCTCATGCAAAACAGTGCTAGTTTTCTGGAAGATGCGGGAAGACCACAGAATCTTGAGTCATGTGCTAAGTGGATGCTTGCCTGAGGGATATCTGCCAGCCATGGGACTCATTGTCACCAAAGCCAAGTGAGAGGGCTGGAGTGTTTTAGGTGTGGCTAGAACAGGACAGCATGGTAGGCAGGCATGTGGGGTTCTATGACTCCCAGACTCCCAAAGCCTGAATGGACTGTAAAGATGAGGTCTGTTCCCTGTCCATCAAAATAAGACAAGCATACTGTCTTATGCCTGTGGTCCTAATACTAGAGGCGAGGTGGGGGGGGGGGGAGGACAAGGTCGGTCACAGCATTTTAAGACCACCCTGGGCTAAATAGACCTTATCTCAAACAAAAAAGCAGGTGTGTCATGGCATATACGCCTGTAATCCTAGCATATGGGAGGATCAGTTCAAGGCCAGTCTAAGCTACATGAGACCCTATCTCAGCAACCCCTCAACCCCACTGCCAATACAAAAGCCACACTGCATATTTAGGAAGGAATAGGATTCCTGCAGAGTGCAGCAGACAGTCCCTGTGCTCAGTGGTGACTGCAGCTGATCAGTTCCAACACCTCAGTCCCTGAACTTGGTGAGAATGTAGTTAATTACACGGGCCTGTTCTCTGTCTTCCTAGGTAGTTGGTGCATACCTAATTACATTGCTAAATTAAATTCTATTGCTTTGGCAGGCAGGCTTCTTGTTTATTGTTGGTCACAAAGCCTAGGTTTTATATGTGGCAGAGGTCCACTGTTAATAAAAGCCTGGGACAGTGGCACTTTTTCCAGTGGGTCTCTTGGCTGGAGGCAGCACAACACGGCAGTGCCCTCCAGATGAGGTCCTCTCCTTCCCTTGCTCATAGCTAAGGCCCAGCTGAAGCTGCCACCAATTTGACTCGACCCAGGGCTGGTCTTTTCCCTATCATCCTGTGTCCTTGAGGGGCCTACTCAGGCCCATCCCAGACTCTTCTAAGTAAAGTCGTCACTTCTTTGGAGTTTGCACAGAGTCAGTGAAAGGCCTCTGTGTCCCCTGGCTTTCCCACCAGGCAGGAAAGGCACATGCAAAGATGCCGTTTCTTTTCACTGGAAGGTCAACTTGGGCAGGAACAGTCGCCCTCTGGGGCCAAGCCCGTCCATTGGTGCTATAGCCTTGGCCCGGGACCCACGGAAGATGCTCCCCACTTGCCAGATTACCTCAGGTCCCCTTGAGGGTGGAACTCCCAATGCAAATCAATGACTGTACATACCCATGTTGTAACAGACCCCCAAACCTCAGCACAACTGAGGCCACGATGGAGTAGCATTCAAGGCCATAAAACTCAGCACATAAACAGCACCACCTGCCAAAATGAAAACAAAGGCCTAGTCCATCAAAGTCCACAGTTCTGGAAAAGTTTCTAAATGTACTAACATTGCGTTTTGGCTTCTATACTTCTATGCTTCTGGCTAATTGTTCTTGTTAACTTGTAAGTCAATTCAGGATAGAGTTTTTGTGCTTATAAGCTCACCCTAAAAAGGCTTAGGGGCTACTCTGGGATTATAAACACCCAGTATAGTTACTGGCCAGGTAATAAAGACTTTCTACAGACTTAAACCCGTGTCTTGGTAGTCTTCTCTTGTAGACACCCCATACTGATGCTTTCCGGTCACTGTAGGCTGTGTGCTTCATCCACTCTCAGCAGTGGGCTCACTGCTTAGACACTGCACACTTGAGACACTTAGACACTTGAGCCTGGGACCCACACCTAGCACCCTCAGCTTCCTATTGCAAAGGCCTACCCTCTCAGGACTGCTGTGTCACTAGGCTCACTGTACATTTTACGACTATAGGCATGCCAGTTGTGATCTGTAGAATCTAAGTGCTCAGGAAGTTGAAGCAGAAGAATCTAGACCAGCCTGGGCTGTGTGTGAGGTCCTGTGTGTGACTCACACCTGTAATCCCAACACCTGGTAGGCTGAGACAGGAGGATTGATACAAGTTCAGAACTAGAAAGACCCTCTCTTTAAAAAAAAAAAAAAAAAAAAAAAAGCCTAGGTATCTAGTTGCCAAGTAAGTAAAGGCTTGGGTGTAGCTCAGTAAAGTTGCCTAGCATACACAAAGAAGCCCCAGGTTGCAGTCCCAGCACCACATAAACCAGGCATGGCTTCTCAGTGGCCACAGACTACTTCTGCTTAGCAGCCTTCATTGAGGGAGCATGCTGAGACCATGCCAGCTCCAGGGAACCACTGGGCAGAAGCATGCTCCTGCACCTAGGACGCCTTGCCTTGCTCGAGGCACCACTCCAGACAGTATACCCAGCCCTAGCCTGGATGAGCTTTGACTTACTGTGGGCATCTTCAACCCTTTGGAACTGGAAGCTGATTGGTGTGAATACAATGCTTCATTTGCATAGTACTTTCTTTTTCAAAGCACCCTGCTTTGTTTCTTTTTGGAGTTGCAACATTAGCACCCCCCCCCAAAAAAAAGGCTTTTCCAAAGCAACAGGAGGCCCAGGCAAGAGGCTGTTGGCTGCAGGTTCCTGGGAGTTGCCAATCCTTGAAGGATTTGGCACCCAGAGCTCAGGAGCTGTATAGCATAGCCACTGTTAATGCTGCTGTTGTGGCTGTATGCCTGGAACCTGTGGCCCTAGGGGGCTTGTCCAACTTATGGCAGCCCATAAGGCACATGCCAAGATTTATCACTGTGTATGTGAGTATTACTGACAGTGCAAGTGGGGGGCTCAAGGGACAGCTTAGTGGAGTTGATTTTCTTTTTCCATCTTTTTATTCTGGGGATAGTACTCAGGTTGCCAAACTTACACACCCAGCACCTTTACCTGCTGAGCCATCTCACCTGCCCTGTGGGTTGGTTTTTTGTTTTGTTTTATTTTGTTGTTGTTGTTGTTGTTTATAACTTGATTACAATTCCGAGGTGAACTTTGGAAATAACATCTTCCTTGGATGTCTGAAAGTTGGACACCCACCTTCACCCCAAGCCACCAGTCTCTGTCTCTGAGGCCTGCAGTCATCCTTGTCTAGTTCCCAGGGCTTGGAGCTATAAGCCTGTTTCTGGTAGCACTGTTCAAGCCTTCAACCCTCCGGACCCAGGACTACCAACATTAGAAGGTCTGCCCTCATACCTGATAGATAGCTCCGTACTACAGCCTCTGGCTGGTACGTCTGGTGGGGAGATTGTGTTTGTGCTCTTCAAGTACCTCTCTGGCTTCAGGCTGGGCTTCAGGCTGGGCTTCAGGGAGCAAGAGGGGACTTAGAGGCACAACCGGGGTAGCTATGGGGACAGTGATGGGAGCAGGGCTTGGGTAGTGTGCAGGGATAACAGCAGGGAGCAATCTGGGAGCCATATGGGCTTGGCACAGGGGTCAGGCTCAGAGCCGTATGGGCTTGGCACAGGGGTTAGGCACAGAGCCGTATGGGCTTGGCACAGGGGTCAGGTACAGAGGGATGCTGGGCTAGCAATCCAGTGTTCTATAAGAAAGCAGGCTGATGCTGGGCGTGGTGACACATGCCTTTAATCCCAGCACTTGGGAGGCAGAGGCAGGTGGATTTCTGAGTTCGAGGCCAGCCTGGTCTACAGAGTGAGTTCCGGGACAGCCAGGGCTATACAGAGAAACCCTGTCTCAAACAAACAAACAAACAAAACAAAACAAAGAAAGCAGTCTGAACAAGCCACAGAAAGCAAGCCAGTAAGCAGTGCCCCCTTTATGGCCTCTGCATCATCTCCTGCTTCCAGGTTCCTGTCCTATTTTAAGTTCCTGTCCTGCCTTCCTTCAGTGATGGACTATGATCTGGAAGTGTAAGTAAAATAAACCCTTTACCTCAACTTTCTTTTGGTCATGGTGTGTTACCATACCAATATGTCTGACTAAGACAAATCCTGTCTCAGGAGAAAAAGAAAAGAAAAAATGTTTGTTTTAATTAAAAAAAAAAAAAAAAGAAACACAACCAGAAAACAAAAACCAAAGAACAGTGAATGACTGCTGACGCTTGGCTCACTTTCTTCATTTTATTATTTTTTAAAGTTTTTATTACATTTTATTTCTGGGATGGGGGGACTGATGTGTGGAGTTCAGAGGGACTTGCAGGAATTGGCTCTCTGCTTCTACCTTGTGTGTCCCAGGAACTGAATTTGCATTTTCAGGTTTGGCTACAAGTGCCCTTACCTACAAAGCTATCTCCCTGGCCCATTCCTGCCTTGGGAAAGTCTCACCTACAATTAAGATGGGCCTTCCCACATCAATTAATGTAATCAAGATAATTACCCACAGGCTGCTTAAAACTCCATCTCCCAGATGATCTGGGTTCTGTCATGTTGACAGTTTACATTCACCGTCACAGTTGGGTTTCATAAGGTTAGCAGAAGTTCTTCAGGAGGGAACAGTTCAGTCCTAGGAAACAGTGATGGAAAAGGCCAGGGGAGTGAAATTAAAAGGGGTGAGCTGGCCTCAGACAGGGGACTGGGAATTGGAGACCAGCCTAGGCTATATACAAACTACTATTCTCATACACATACCAAACAAGAGAAAGCTGTGTGGTGGCACACACTGCAATCAGAAGATAAAGGCAGGAAGATCAGTGTTCAAGGCCAGCCTTGGCCACATAGAGTTCCAAGCCAGCATGGACTTCAAGAGACCTTGCCTCAAAGAAACAGAAGGAGCCAGGCGTGATGGTGCATACCTTTAATCCCAGCACTCAAGAAACAGAGGCAGGCAGATCTCTGAGTTCCAGAAACAAAGGAAGGGAAAGGAAAGGAATAGAAGAAAAAGGGAAGGAATTGGGGGAGGAGGGTTTTAAGGGAAGATGACTGGAAGGGAGGAGGAGAAAGCTTGCTAAACTAAATGAGTTCCAGAGTGGTGCCCCAGTTGACTTTAGGGCCATGGTCACCATTTGAGATAGATTGAGGTGTTCTATCCACAAACAGCTCTGGCTCCATACTCTGACAAATTCTTTGTTACAAGTTGCTCTGGGATCTCCTGAGCCTGGTTGTATAGAGAAACAGGTTTCATCTTCCCCTTTAGCAGATGAGAGGAAGGGCTTCAAGTTGGCTGATTGGGACTACATTAGGATAGCCCTGGATGAGTGTGGAGAAACAGAGTCCAAGTCCCTGACATTCTACCAGCCAGATGGAGCCAGCCTGACCCACAGAACCTTCTAGTGCCTAGTCAAGTACTGCTGACCCAAAAGAAGTCAAGGTCTGTGGCAGAGCAAAGATTCTTCCTCTTTGTCTCAGCTGGAGCCATCTTTGGTTTAAGCCAAACTGACAACACACACACACACACACACACACACACACGCACGCACACACACCCATGTATGGTTTGAAAAGTTCTCCATAAAGATTATATTAATCAGACTGCCAAAGAGACCCGGTTGACCTCCCTGTCCACCACCAGCTCCCCCTTGTTTAAACCCAGTGCTGCCATCTGGGTCAAGTAGGTAGCTAGCTAAGGAATGGTGGAACCAACTTGGAAAGGACCCAGCGTGGCAGTTCTTTCCAATCCTACAGCCCTGAGGGCAGTGGGCACATACCATGGATTTACCACCCCAGATCAAGAAAAGTGGAAGCCAGAGACACTGCCTCCAAATGGACTTTCTCCTAAACTACGGACTCATTAAAATTAAGGTTTCATCTGGCTGGTCTGGACCCTTTTCCTCCCTGCCCCTCTACCTCCTCCTTAGCCTTGTGTTTGCTCTATGGATATGAGTATAGGGTCATGGTCCAACTCCCACTTCCCCCAGGCCTGGACCAGGGAACTGAGAGAGACAGATATACCCAGGAGGTATTAGCTAGCATGACTACAGACCAGCAACCCATACTCCAACTTTGATCTTTGCTCTCTGATGCCTGCTTTAAGTGTCTGGTTAAATCAGAGAAAGGAAGCTGTGGGAGCTTATATATATATGAATACAGACTTTACAATTCTGTGCATGCCCTGTGGCTGGGCACTCTAGTTACCAACAAAAGGGAGTTCCCATGGCAAAGAATGGGGTTATAAAACAGAGCCCACATAAATGAAAATATGTGTATGGAAAGGAAGGCCCTCCCAAGTCATATACAATAGGAAAATT